>JACBWW010000098.1:659713-670552 GCA_020086605.1 Lanius collurio | reverse complement strand
CAAACTGGGATCTCTTAAGATCTGAGCCTACCCCCAGGATTCAACGGGGCTCACTAGGAATAAACCAGATGCCCCCAGAATCAAAATTGGGGTTTCCCCCCCAATTAAACTGACACCCTCCCTTATTCAACTACCCCTGGGAATGAAAGTAGGTCCCTCATAGAATCAAGCTGAAGTCTCCAGAATTAAATTGAGGCCTTCACAGGTTTAAACAGGGCTCACCAGAATTCAACCTAGAATTAAACTGGGTCCCCCAATGTCCAAATTGGGCTCCTCAGAATTAAACTCAGCCCCCATAAAATTTAACCAGATCCCCCCAAGATTAAACTGACCAACACAGGATTAAGTTAGGCACTCCTAAAATTTAACTGGGCACCCCCAGGATTAAAGCCAGCCCCCAAATGCAAAGTCCCCCCTAGACCCCCGCTGTGGTGGCACTGCCGGTGTCACCCAGAGCTGCCCTGAGTGCCACCGCGATGTGACACAGCCCCCAGTCCCCTGGGTGGGATTTGGGGCGGGGGTCAGCAGGTTTTGGGGTCGCTCACCCTCTCCCTCTCCTTGGCGTTGGCCGCCTGCCGCCGCTCCATCACCTCTGCCGGGTCCCCGGTGGGCTCGTAGGCCCCGTCAGGGCCACGCCGCAGGCGGGCAATGGTGGCCAGGTGGGGCAGGGGCCCGAAGCGCTGGCCCAGGATGTCCTCCAGCACCTCGGGGGGTGGCGTGGGCTGCAGGACCCCCGGGACCCCTGAGGGCTGCGGGGCTTCTGAAGGCTTCGAGACCCCTGAGGGCTGTGGGACCCCTGGGGGCTCCAAGACCTCTGAGGGCTCCAGGACCTCTGGCCACCCCCCAGCTCTGCTGGACTCTCCCATCCCACCAAGAGAACAAAGCTGCACCCACTAAGCTGACACACAAAAGGGGGCAAGAAATTAATTAAAAAGGGCCTTAAATATCCAGGACCAAACGAGGCACAGGTGGGACCTGTCTGAGCCAGATGAGCTCTGGCTGTGCCTCAGTTTCCTCACCCACCATCCCAGCCTGGTATCCACAAAGACCTGAGCCCCCCAAAACGCTCCCCCAAACCATGCTGAGGGATGTTTGAGGGCCTGGTACAGATGGGCACCTGGATTCATTCCAGAGAGAAATGGGTTGGTTTGGGAGGCCTCGTGTGTTCCTAAAAACGTGGGAAGCCCTTTTGGGTGGGGAAAACAGAAATATGAGGTTTAATACCACGAGGTCTGGCCCGGTAGGTGGCAGTGTTAGTCCCTGACATGCTGCAAAACTCAGGAAGGCTGGAAAAAATGGTAAAACCTCCCTTTTTCCTCCAAAAAGTCAGGTCACTTTGGGTTATCCACCATGGTGGGAATATCATCCCAGTCCAACCACTGGGATGGATTTCCCCTCCTCTGTGGTGCTTTCATGGGGAGAAGCCCTCCAAGGGGACTCATCCTGGTTTTCCTGGGGGGGTCTGGGGACTCCAGGAGGGAGTGGATGCTCTGTGGTGATGTGTCCCCTGTGCAGGGTTGGGGCTGCCCTGCCTCAGTTTTCCCAGACATGGAAGCACCTTTGGGGGCTGGAGACCATCCCCAGGTGCTCTGGGATCCTGGAAATTCATTCTGTGTCAATAAGGAGAGTGAGAGTCCAGAGAAAATTGTAAAGAAGCCCCTAAATGACCCTAAAATGAGCCTCAGAGGTTAAGTTCTTAGAAAAACCCCAATTTTCTTCTCTTTAGTGCTCTGTAATGAGCTTCCCTGTCCTGCAGCAGGCTCTGGATAATCCCATTATTCCTGCCCTGATCTGGGCATAATTCCAGTATCTGACAAATTAATCTGAGGGCAGGGAGGTGTAAAGTCATCCCAAAAATGGGTCTGTGCCCAGCTGCTCACCTGCATTCACCACACATTGAACCCCCAGCTGGAGTTTGTTCCTTCTCTGAGTTGGGAAAAGCTGGGAAATGCTCCAAATTGAATGGAGGGGGATTAAATATTGAGGGGAAAAATGTGGGGTGGTGGGGGTGGAGAAGGGGCTGGTGGAAATGGGGTTGGCAGGGGTTGTGCTCTGAGGGGAAATGAGTGGAGCCAGTGGAGAAGGAATTGGGGTTGGGGTTATTTGGGGTGGCAGTTATTTGGGGTCAGGGTGTTTAGGGGTCACAGTTATTAGTGACTTCATTTTAGGGGTCACAGTTATTAGGATTTGGGGTCACTAGGGGATGCAGTTATTAGGGGTCACGGTTAATAGGGTTTGGGGTTATTAGGGGGTCACAGTTTTAGGGGTTACAATTATTAGCATTTGGGGTTATTAGGGATCATGGTTTTTAGGGGTCACAGTTAGTAGGGCCCACATTTTTAAGGGGTCACTATTATTAGGGACCTCATTTTCAGGGGTTGTGTTTTTTAGGGTGACAGTTATGAGGGGGCAGGGTGATGAGGGGTCCCAGTTAGCTATGGGAGCTTGGAAAAGGCTGAACTCCTGTGAAACATTATCCCAACAAACCCGGGGGTACTGTTTCAGGAATGCCCACTGGGAATGCTGTTTTCCAATCCCTCAGGCTCAGTTATCCCTCTCATTTTCCCTCTCTGAGCACAGACAGAGCAGCAGCCAGGTCCCAACACCCCATCCCAGGATGCTCCCTAAATCCAGGTGTCTCCGTCCGTTTGGGGTCACCCCATGCCACCCACCCCAATGCCAGTGATCCATCAAGGATCTGACATTTGCCGATATCATGAGACTGGAAAAACGCCCCGTGGGTTTCCAGTTACTGTGGCGGGGTGGCCTGGGAAGGTCAGGGAAGGGGGACGGTGCCAGGGCTAATCCGGGGCTGGGGCAGCTGTTGGCATGGGATTAAACCCAGTCCTTCCTGGCATGGTCCCAAACGTCTCAGAAGTGTCCAGTCCCTGCCAGAGCTGCCGGCCTCGTGCCGGCTCCGTCGTGCCCGGATCCCGGCCATGGGTGGGGAGAGTGGGAATAAAATGCTCCAAGGGGTTTTATGGAGCTGTGGCAACACTTCCGGCCACTTCCACCTCTCCATCCTCCTCCTCGTTGTGCTGCCAAACGCATCCCAAGACACCAGTACTATGGGAGGCACTCTGAGATTTCTGGTATCATTCCTAACCTGCTCCCTGAGCTCTCCAAGAGTCGAGGCTGGGCTGGCACCAGGATCCCCATCCCACTTCCAGTGGGTTCTGGGTGTCCAGGGGCAGGCTCGCAGCTGCCAGTGTAGGGAAATGCAGGAGTGCAGGTATCCATAAGGACTGGGGAGCTTCTGGAAAACTTCATCCTGTCATTGAAGCCATGAAATCCTCTCTCCTGCTGCTATTGGTGCTGCTAGTGACATCAGGATCACATCTCCCAGGTGCCTTATTTTTGCCAAGTATCCCGGTGCTCCCATGTGGGAGCATGGGAGAGATGCCTGGTGGCTCAGTTTTCCCAGCTCACCCAGAAATCTGAGGGGATGTTTGTGAGGGACTTCCAGAGGCTGCGTTTGCCTCTCAATCCAGCCCTGGGGTCGATGCTGTAGGATTTGTGGCTGGGTAGGCTCCCACTGCAACGTCCGGGGGTCCGAGGGACATCCTGGGGGGCATCCTAGGGGGGCATCCTAGGGGGCATCGCTATCCTGCTGCAATCCAGGCACTCGCTCCTCCAACCCCTCCTTATTGAAGGGATTATTTATCCCCCTTTTGTAATGAAGAACAGGGGGTGGGGCGCTGGGGGTGGGGATTGTCCCGGCCACCCACCGAGATTCCCGGGAGTCCCATGCCGGGAAGGGGCAGGTCTCACCCCTGCCATGGCTGGGTTATCCATGAGGGATTTATTGGCACGGCGAGGATTCCGGCAGGGACACCTCTTGGATCCCCTCAACCCCACCCGTTATTCCAGGGGGTTATTAAACAACCCTGTCTTGGTTAAACCCAAATAATGACTAAAATCCTGCTGACATTGGTGGGAGGGAGTAAATCCAGCACAAGCAACGATGCCCCAGCGCTCATCTCCCACCACTCAGCTCTCATGGTTCACTGATTCCCTCACTCCTGGAGATTCCCGGGAAGCGGATGGCGCAGCCGGAGGGCCGGTGCTGGTTCTGCCGTGCCGGCCGCGGTCGGAGCGGGATGAACAAAGGCGGCTCTGTCCGTCCCGGGTGAAGGAGCCTTTGTGCAAGCTGTGCGCGGCGGAGGGAGGATCCCAGCCTGGAGCAGCCGGAGGTTTCCCCGTCCGAGCGCAGAGGAATTTTTGGAGATAAAAGAAGTTTCCATTGGATGAAGGCGCTGCCAAACCCCCGTCATGAGGCAGGTGGATGCGGGCACAGCTCGGGGTGGGGGTCTGGCTGTCCCAGGGTCCGGATGAGTCCTGGGCTGTCAACGCCGGCCATGTGCCCTGGGAATGGGATGGGATGAGGATAGGTAGGGAAAGGGACTGGGACTGGGACAGGAAAGGGATTGGGGATGAGATGGGACAGGAACCAGGACTGTGTAAGGGATGGGGCAGGGATGGGGATAGGAGAAGGGTGAGACAGGGATCAGGACAGGGATGGAGAATGAAGGTGGGGATAGGGATGAGGACAGGGACAGGGATGAGGATGGGGATGGAGATGGCACACGAGCTGGACGCAGACATGGATGGTGTCAGGGATAGAGATGGGAATGGGGACAGAATGGGGATGAAATGGGAACAGGAACGAAGACGGGGATGGGGGCAGGGATGTGTAAGGGAACAGGATAGGGACTAGGATTGAGATGGGGATAGTGGCAGCGATGGAGAAGAGTTTGGGAATGAGATAGTGACCAGGATGGGGACAAGGATGGTGTCAGGGATGGGGATGAGGATGGGATGGGGACAAGGATCAGGATGGGGTTAAAGTGGGAACAGGGACCAAGACAGAGATGGTGGCAGAGATGGGGATGGGAACAGGTTTGAGATGGGGATGGAAATGGGGACAGGGCAGGGATGAGGGTGGGAATGGGATTGGGGCAGGGATGGGATAGGGACAGGGATCAGGATGGGGACAGGCATGGGTATGGGAATAGGATTGGGACAGGAATCAGGATGGTGATAGGGGCAGGGATGGGCAGGGATGGCACCAGGGCTGGAGCTCAGCTCTGCCTTGCTTCCCCGGCTCATGCAGCACCTGATTAAGGTCTGGGACTGAGCTCAGCACCTTAGCTAAGATTTAGGTCTGGTCTTAACCTTTAGCCTTTACAGGTGGTGCCTAAACCCAGCCTGGAGCCTGCTGCTCCCAAATCTGAGCTTTACCCCTTCTCTCAAGCCTGTCCCTCTCTGTGATGAGAAAATGTGGGGCTGCAGCTCCATCTTCCTCCTCCCCGACAGCAATTCCTGCCTTTCCCATCCCAGATAACCCTCCAGCACTGGCTGCTGGTGCTGCTGGGCCCTCCGAGCTGGATAATCTCTGTTAGAATTAATAAATAATTCAACCTTAACCCTCTTTGCCTGGCAGCTCCTCTCAGCAGCAGGGAGAGGGGCCCTGCGTGCCCGCTGTCACGTAAGGATGGACCCACGGAGCCACGGGGTGGGGGAGGAGCCAGGCAGCTCTTTTCCCCCTCTTTTATCCCCCCTCCGGGTTTTTGGAATTCTCCAGGACTCTCAAAGCTCCTCACAAGCACAGGAGCCGCCGCTGCTGCCATGGCAGATGCTGCAGATCCCAATTAAGTCCTTTGCCGGGTCAGATCCATGTGGGAGGCCACGTGTCCCTGTCCCACGTGTGCCCTCACACGCAGCACACATTTGCACACGCATGATGGGTCTCCAGCAGGCTTGGGGCTGCACGGACTCATTCCGCCTCAGGGCTCCCAGCCCCTCTGAACACATCCATCCCTCCTCAGCAGGGTTTTTTCCATTTTGTTTTCCCTCTCTGAAAAAAAGAGAGAGGATTCCTCAGTAAAACTCTCTGCACTGAAATTTGGGCTGGGGGCAAGCGAGGTCACCCCCACAGGGAGAGCAGTGTGGGGCTGATCCATGATCTGGCTGCTCCTTATTGCCATGCCAAGGGGTGTGGAACGGGGTACGCCTCCATGGGGGTGTCAGTGTGGGGCAGGAGGAGCCCAGACCCTCCACAGAGCATCCCATCCCAGACAGCTCCATCATTCTCATCCCAAGGCTCCGGGATTACACCACTGCTGCTAAAATCCCGTCTTCATCCGCGCGATGCCCAGCCAATGACCTCGGCGCTGGCACGCAGGGCCTTCCTCCGCAGGGATCAGAGATGATAAAGCCCTCCCAGCCCCAGCTCGGCGCGGCGAGGTCTCAGTCTCAGTCTCAGCAAACCATGGTGGATGCTCCAAGGATGACATCCATGCACACAGAGAACGGGATGGACAGCGAAAGCTTTGCCCAGGTGAGGGGATTTTCGCCCTGGGATTTGGGATTGTGAGGGAGTTTGTACTCCTTATACTTGGATGAGGATCTGCGATGGGTGCAACACAAAGGGGTGAAAGGGGAGTAACTGTGGGTGTCAAGGGATCACGGGATGGGTGCTGGGGAATAAGTGATGGCAGGATGGAGGGGAGTTGTGTCTCAAATCTCTGGCCTCGGTGAGGTGGGGTGATGTCAGACCAAGGTGAGATGAAATATTTGGGGCAATTTTCTGCCTGTCAGAGTGAATTGGTGGAAATATATGTGACTGGAGACTTTGAGCCTTGATCATTCTGTCAGGGAGCGAGGGAGATGCTGCCTGTGGTGAGCCAGCTCTGCTCCTGTATCCCAGAGAGAGCTCCGGGCTGGACTTAGGAATCATTCTGGAGTTGGGGGGCCTGGGGGGTTTCAATCCTTCTCTGCCTACCAGCAGTGCCATGGCTTTTGGCTGGGATTTTGGAGGGGCAGGAGATAGGTTTCCAGCCCCTCTCTCCCTTGCCAGCTCTTCCTTGTGCCTCACCCAGACCCCGAGTACGGACTGGCAGGCACATCCATCTGCACGTGGCTTTGCCACGCTGGTGTGGACACTGGTCCCTGCCAGGACACCACGGGACTGAAGGATGGGATTCTGTCACAGCTGTGCCCCCGCGTTTTCCTTGAATCCAAGTTTTGGGGGATTTCCTCCGATCGGGTGGGAAGGATTTCAGGGAGTTGGTGCAAGCTAGGTGTGGCTGTAGCACGGGACCATCACGGTGGTTATCCCACTCCCAGGTGAGACCCCTGGGATCCAGCTTGCTCACACCCACAGTGCTGGGAGAAAGGGTCCCATGGCAGAGGTGAGGGAAAACCCCCTGGCACTGAGCATTCCCTGCCCAGTCCCACTCGTGTCCCTGCTCCAGTTTGGTGGCATCAGGGACGTGGCGGTGCCCACGGAAAGTGCCCCAGGAGAAACCTCCCCTTTCCGCTGCGATTGGGAAAGTGCTGCACGCGGGAGTTGCTCATCCCAGGGCAGGGTGACTCAGGGTCCTTTGTCCTGACCGGGACTTTTGACCTCGGACCCGTGCCAGGTTTTGTGGCACCTGGCACAGCCTCTCAGCGATGCAGGATGGTCCTCAGCTCTCCCTACATTTGGCCATGCTGGCTTTTGGGGGAACTTTCCTTCCTGTCACAGCTCCTGCCCGCTCCAGCATCCAGGCTTTGGGTACTGGACTGGGATTTTGGGGACCTTTCTGGGATGTTGGGGACAGTGTGGCCCCTGGGGAATGGAAGGGGCCAGACATCTCCTCTCCCTGTGGTGTCATGGGGCTGATCCCATGGAGCATCCAATGGATCAGGAGATGTTTGATGGAGCTGGTGAGCTCCTCTACAGCTGGATGAGCTGGCACTGCCCTGAGGGAGGTCTGGGCAGGCCAATGTCATCTTCACGGTGTGGTGATTCGGGAGGCAGCAACAGGACATGCAGGGAGTGGAGGGGGAAAACGGGATGCAGCAGTGTGGAGTGTCTCACTACAAATTCCCCCTGGGCAGAGGGGGCTGCTTGGGAATGGAAATGATCCCAAGGTTGAGGGTCACCATCATCATAGGAGAGTGGCCACCACAGAGGGACAGTGGCCACAAGCAAGGAATAGTGACCATCACTGGAGGCGGGTGGTTGTCACCGATAGAGAGTGACCATCACTAATGGAGGGTGGCCAGCACCACTCGAGGATGGCTGTCACGAGTCAAGGATGGCCATCTCCAGCAGAAGGTGCCCATCACCCCCAGTCCCCTCCTGACACAGGTCTAGTGACCCCCATGCCCACCCACTCACACCTATCTCTGTGTGCTGCTAGCCAGCCAAACCCTCTTTGGATCCTTCCTGTCCTGACTGGTGGCCTTGATGGCTTTGAGGGTCATGCAGGGTTGGGGGAACAAGGGAAGAGCTGGAGCAGTGTGTCAGTGACACGTGAGGACGCTAAAATTAGGTGGCTCCGGCTAATCTAATTTAATCTCCCCTTTTCCGTCCGTTCCGTGGAGATTAGCCTGGCGAGTGGGGTGGGAAGGCAGGCTGTGGGCGCTGGGGCGGCCCAGCCCAGGGACACCCAGCCTGACCCCCGGGGAATCCCTCTGGCTGTTTTGGGGAGGGGTGGCTGTTGAGGGTGGCCTTGGGGTGCAGCTGGGGTTTGGGATGGGCTGGAAATTGCGCCGGCATTATGAGATCTGCAGAGGAGCAGCAGTGGGATGGATGGACGGACGGACAGATGGATTCCCACCACCCCCAGGGCGGGCAGGGCACAATCCTCCCCTCCCTCGCCCTTCATGGAGCAGTTTGGGATGGGCAAGCCCCCTCCCTCTCTGCAGAGCCAGGGAAAGGCTGTTTCACCCAGCTCAGCCCAAGGTCACGCGCTCATCCTGCGGCTGCCGAAGAAAGAAAAGTTCTCCGACCGGTTTTCTATTCCCGGCCCCGTGCGAGGGCTGGGTCCAGCCAAGTCCCAGGTTTCCGGTGCTTTGGGTGACAGGGCAAAGTCAATAACTGGTCACCAGTGTCATCCTGGTGCCAATGGGTTCGTGGGGATGTGTGTGTCCGTGTCCATGTCCAATGAAACCTCATTGGAAACTATGTGGAGCAGCGCTGGAGCGATGAATCACGGGGCAGGTGATCCCAGATGAGTTCATGCCTCTCCTGGAACAGCTCCAGGATCATCCCAGCTGCTCCATGCTTGGATGGTCTGGTTCCAAATTCCTCTATCCCCACCTGTGCATTAAAAGTGGGACATGACCCTCAGTGGGTTCCAGACGGTTTCCTGGGGGTGGGCAGCAGTGCTCCATGGGGGGCTTTGCTCTGTGCTGTGGGTCAGGCTGATCCCAGGGTTCCAGGACGCTCCATCCCTGCTCCGGCCGCTGGGCATGGCTCTTCCTCACGCTCCGACGTTGTTATTACTGCATCACCCATCCTTAAGGAATCACATTAGAGAAATTAGAGCTGGTTGTAGCTCCAGTCCCTGCAATCATCCGCTTCCTTTTCCTAAGAAATGCAGCCTTAAATGCCGATAGATTATTACAAGCCCATGTGGTGTCGGGAAGCAGCTGGTATGCCTTGAAAAGATTTCCATTGTGAGCTTTATTCTATGAAAGGAATTCCAAAACCAACTGAAAAACCTCAAATTAAAAAAAAATTACTTTATTTAGAGGAACTAGTTGAGCAGAGGCCAGCTCCTCCTGTCTTTTCCCGACTAGGGTGTTATCTGGCAAATCAATGGAGTCTTGGGGAATATTTTCCCTGAATAAACTGATTTTGTGGGACAGAAGGATGAGACAGGTCCCTTATTTTGCACAGACAGTCGCTTCCTTCATCCAGCCAGGCCGGCGGCAGATGGGGAAGGCAGACAGATGTGTCCAGCTATTTTTAGGCTCAAACGCTGCTTTAATTTCAACTTAACCACAGAGAATTCGGCTTTTTAGGGTAAAAAAAAAAAAGCTGGATCAGAGGGTGAATTGAAATGTAGGGGCAGTGACAGAGATTAATGGAATATCCTGAGCTGGAAGAGATCCACAAGGATCATTGAGTCCAAATCCTAAAATGCATCAGGTCACGATCTGGGGATTTAACCAGAATGCCTGACAGATTCATGGCGGGTCCGGCAGGACTGGATCCTCCAGGAAAAGATGTCTGGTAGCAGGATTGGATCGGCTCTGGCTTTGGTTTCTTCTCCCCCTCTTTCCTGTGAAACGGAGTTACAATTCCTTGAGCAAAAACACCAAAATGATGTAAATGGCCGCGTAGAAAGGACTCTTGAGAGGGTGAAGGCAAGAAGAGCCGGAGCTGCTCCGAACTGGTTGGGAAAGCGGCGGGAGCGGGCAGACGGGTTGGGTAACTCCTGCCCCAGGGCTGCTGGGACCGGCTCTGCTGGGAGCGGGGAGCGGGAGCCGCTCCGGAGGGCCAGGACGTGCCGCGGCCCTCGTAGGGCCCTGGGCCACCAACGCCCGGCTGCGGCCCTCGGACTCCAGGATGGAGCCGGGATGGAGCTGGGATGGAGGCGAGGCGGAAGGCGGGGTGGTGGAGGCAGATCCCAGCCCCGATGATACTTCCAAACGATGCTTCCCAAGGTTTTCGGGGCGCATCGGGCAGCCCCCGCCGTCCGTGGCTGCGCACGGGGAGCGGGACACGCGGGCGGCGGAGCGAGCGCCACGGGCCGCGGGGTGATGGATGCGACCTGACGGGTGCACAGGGCCGCGCACGTTCACACGCATGTGACAGCACCGGGCACACCGGGGCGGGAGCGGCGGCTGCGGGCACGGATACGGGCTGCGGCACACGCGTGATGCACCCCCAGAGCACCCCAAATACAGCCCCGCAGTAGACCCCCACTGGTCACCCTCCCTGCACCCCCAAGTGCACCCCAATGCACCTCCAATGTAACCCCCCAGGCACCCGCAGCCCCCCCAATGCACCCGCCATGCACCTCCCCAATGCATGACCCCCGTACATGCCCAATACACCCT
>JACBWW010000098.1:553134-659313 GCA_020086605.1 Lanius collurio | reverse complement strand
GTGCAGACCCCATGAAACGGGCCGGGCCGGCGGGCGGAGGCCCCAGCGCGTCC
The DNA here is from genome assembly GCA_020086605.1 of Lanius collurio. NCBI lineage: Eukaryota > Metazoa > Chordata > Aves > Passeriformes > Laniidae > Lanius > Lanius collurio. Next base: position 659,260 of record JACBWW010000098.1, on the reverse strand, counting down.
GGCCGCGGCCGCGTGCGGTACGTGCCGCGGCTGCGGGACCCCGCGTGGCCGGGCGGGCGGAGGGGGAGGAGGAGGAGAAGGAGGAGGAAGGGGGGAATCTCCGTGCCTCTCCCCCGCCGGAGCCGGGACCCCGCGGCCGCCCCGCGCAGCACGTGTTGCCGCTTCCCGCCGGCGCGGAGCATCCGCGGGCGCGGAGCATCCCCGGGAGCCGCTTCCTCCGTTCCCCCCCTCCCGGGGAAAGGAGCCGAAGCCCCCCCGGGGAGCGAGGTCAGCCCGGGGCGCCAGCCCGGAGGTGGCGCTTGCACCTCGGGTCCTGTTCCCCACGCTGTGACCCCCCCACCCCAAACCGCGTGTCCCCCATCCCTGCACTGACAGCGACGGAAAACGCCTTCCTGTCTCCCGTTCCCTTCATTTTGGGGGTCTGAATCCTTAATTTCGGGGTCCTGAGTTCGCCGAGCCTGTTCCCAGACTGCTGCCCCAAGAAGCAGCCTCCCGTTGGGGTGCGTGGAGCCTGGGTCACCCCTCGTTCCTGAGTTCAGGCACTGGGAAAGCTCGAGTGTTCTGCTCTCCCATGGCTAGGGGAGCAGCCGGCCTTTGTCTGGCCAGGACAGCGCTTAGGCTGGGTTTAATAAATTATTCCTGGAGAAAAAAAATGCTGGATGGGAGAGAGTGCAGAGGCTCAGGCTCTTCCTGCAGTGTTCCGCTGGCATCTGGGAACAGGGCAGAGACGATCTCATCTGTGATGCCTGACACTGGGAAGTGGTCAGGATTTGCTGATCTGAGTGTGAGGTGGTTGGGATTTTCAAATATCGCCATAAAAAAATGAGGAAAATGCTTGGAGAGACCTGGGATAACCCTGGAGATGCCACCGGGGAAGTGAAACCTGCCACGTTGGCCCTTCGCCGGTGTTAAATAGGAAGGAAATCGAGGGAGAACATTAAAAAAACAGCATCAACAACAAAAAACTCCAACCCAACAAAGTGCAGGGAAAACTTCCCAGCGCAAAGCGATCCGTAAGGAAATACGGGCTCGGCTTCTCCCTCCGCTCGCCAGTGGCCCCGGGGTTGTGCAACAGCCAAATCCACGGGCAGGGGTTGTGTAACCCGGGCAGAAATAGGCCAGCGGCACAGCCCCGCTCCGGGCTCCGGGCTGCTCACGCCTTCCTTATCGGGAGCTGGGAATAATGGAGAGGGAAAGCTTGGATGAAGGAATTCGCCTTCCTTACCCACTGGGAGAAGGGTGTGCGAAGCCTCAGGAACCGGCTTCGTTTCCCTCCCGGCTCCAAAACCCAAATTAAAAAAGTTGTTGAGATGTGAGGGGAAAAAAAAAAAGCAAAAATCCAGGAGCTGCCGGCTGGAGCTCGGGATGCTGTGGGAGATGGCACTGCCCTCCCGGCCGCCTCCACAACTGGATTTCTCTGGGATATTTTTAAACAGATTCTTGTGAATCCTCCCAGTGAGGCAAAGCTGGGAGAGAGCACAGAGCTCAGCTCAGGGAAGGGGAGAGGGGGGAGAAGCCAGCTGTCCGACCTGGCTGCTTCCACCTCGGATGTCAAAATTATTCCTGGTTTATAAATCTCTCCATGCAAAGGGAAAAGCATGGGGAGATGTAGGAGGTGAAATTCTTGGAAAGCTGAGATTTATTTGGTTGGGTCTTTTTATCAAGCCCCCTACTTGGTACTATATTTGTGGGGAAAAATTGCAGGTGGTAGCCTGGGATGTGTTTTCCTTTTGGATCACGGAGAAAAGGAGCTCAGCTGGGGTTAAAAAAAGTATCTTTTCCAATAGCTGTGGTTTGTGTCCACCTCAAGGCCTTGAAAATAGCCTAAAAAATTGGATTTTCTTCCCATTCTTGCCATGGAGCAGCTTTACCTGCTCTGCCACTCATCTGGGGGCACATTACCCTCATCCCCAGCTCCTGCCCTTTTCCTGCCTGGAAAGTGGGTTGTCCGGACTTATCTAACCCCCAAGGGATTGTGCAAACTTTAATTAACCTCAGCAGCGTCCTTTGAGATCCCAGCTTGAAAGTCTGCCGCCTGACCTGTGTTCCCTTGGGATGTGCCGGCTCACACGGGGCTTCCTGCTCCCTCAGCCTCGTCATGCCATGGGAGTGGGAGCCGAGCGTCTCTTCTTCCCCATCCCCCCTTCAAAAAGGAAAAATGGGATGGAATTGGTTTTCCTGCATTTGTGACCGTTCCCAAGCAGGGGCAGGTTGTCCTCGGTTGTTTTTTTTATTTTTTCCTTTGCCGAGGGATTAGTTTTACCCAGCTGATTCCTCCCTGGCTGCCTCTCTGGATATGGGAGGGGCACCTATGGCAAATTCCTGGAAAACCAACTTAACAGCTTCCCTTGGGGCTGCCGAGGTCAATGTCAGGACAGCTTTCCTGACCTTTGGGACCTTTGGGAAGCCGTCCTGTGGGCCCTTGCACCCCTCCACCTCACCAGAGCTACCCAGCCTCAGTTTCCCCTCCGCAGTGGGATGCTCCCACCATCCGAGGGGGGATTCTTGGGGCCAGTGAGACTTTGCCATCCAACATCCAAGCGGGATCTCGGCCCCGAAGACCTTCTGGGTTCAACATGGGGGAGAAGAAGGATGAGTGGTGGGGTGGTGCCTCGTGGGCCGGTGGGAGACAGGAGGAGTTGGATGTCTCCAGTTCCAGAGCTGGAAGGCAGAGCACTTCCCTGGTTGAGCTGGGTTTTTGTGGGGCTCTGGGGCAGCAGGGTCACTTGAGGATGGGTCGGTGGATGCTCTGTGGTGTCACTTCCTCACCATGGGTGCCCAGCTCCACCTCCCGCGTGGATCCAGCTGCTGTCCCAGGGGTGAGGATGGGGAGGAACCGGCCGAGCAGGAAACATCTGACTCACCCGGGTTCGGGATGACTCCGGGCATGTGTCATCCGAGGCTTGGCCGTGGTGGGGAGGGCACGTGGGCTTGAATTCAGCATGGAGGAGCTGAAGGACGTGGGTGCCACCAGGGCCAGGGCTGGGGAGGGTGGGTGCAGCCCAGCATCACCTCTGTGTCACCCATGGGAGGTCGGGGAAGGGGATGAGCCGGTTCGCTGCTCTGAGTCACCTGGGGTGGGAAACAGGGACAGGCATGGGAAGCGCAGGGACCGAGGACATGGAGCAGGGAATAAAACCTTCCCAGTACTTGAGGCTTTCACTCTGCAGCCTCTGCTGCTCCCTCTGCCTCATTTTCCCCTAATTCGTCACGTCTCGCCACAGATTTGGGTGGGGTGGGAGCATGGCTGGTGCTTGCACAGCATCCCCCTCCCAGAGAAGCAGGGAGAGAGTCAGCATTCCCTAAAACTTCAGGGACAGCGTGCTTGAAGTTAAAAACTGGGATAGGGAGGGAAGTAATTTAAAGAAAATATAATTCCCAGCAAAAATGTCCCTGGAGCGAGGGGTGACAGTGCATGCTGTGGGCTTGGGGTGTTCCAGCCTTCTCCATGGGAACATTCCTCCGTCATCTCACACAGAGCAAATGTTTGACTTTTTTGCCAAAAACATAAAGAATCTAGCCCAGAAAGCAGCCACCCTCTGCCAGTGTTCTGCTTTTGCTCAAAAAGCTGCTGGAATTAGTCACATCCAGCTGAAAAATACAGCGGGAGGATGCTGGGGGAATGGAAACACGTGCTCCCACTCCACGTCCTGGCAGCCACGTGGCTCTGGAAAAGGATTCAGAGTAAAACGAAAACAAAAGGCAAACAGCTTCCCCTTCTCGGAACCTGAGGTCATTAATGGGAAAGATGTATCTGGGACCTTATTGCACAGGAACAAAGCTCCCCGGGCCCTTCCCCTTCCCTCTGGGCAGGAAGCGCTGGCGCGGTGCCGGAAGCGCCGTCGCGCTGCAGCTTCCAGCGGCCACAGCAGCCCTGCCCTGTGTCCCTGAGTGATGGGGAGAGGGTCCCCAGGGTCCCTGCAAGGGCAGTGTATGAGCCAAGGAACTCACAGGATCCTGGAATGGTTTGGGTGGGAAAGGACCTTAAAGCCCACCCAGTGCCACCCTTGCCATGGCAGGGACACCTCCCACTGTCCCAGGCTGCTCCCAGCCCCAATGTCCAGCCTGGCCTTGGGCACTGCCAGGGATCCAGGGGCAGCCCCAGCTGCTCTGGGCACCCTGTGCCAGGGCCTGCCTGCCCTCACAGCCAGGAATTCCTTCCCAAGATCCCATCCAGCCCTGCCCTCTGGCACTGGGAAGCCATTCCTTGTGCCCTGTCCCTCCGTCCCTTGTCCCCAGTCCCTCTCCAGTTCTCCTGGAGCCCCTTTAGGCCCTGGGAGGGGCTCTGAGCTCTCCCTGGAGCATTCTCTTCTTCAGGCTGAACCGCCTCAACTCTTTTCTATGGATAATGGCATTGACTTGGAATTAAGTTTTTTGAAGACTAATTAATATTTCTACAGCACAGATCCCTTGGCATCCAGGCTCCTTAAGAGGAGTCTTGAGGAGTAGAACAGTGCCCAGCTGCGGTGCTGGCACTGGAGCCGTGAGTTTGGAAATCAAAAGCTGTTTTTTGGGTTGCTTTAAGCTCAGCTCGGCTTTGCTCAGCTCAGGTCACACAGCAGCAAAAATTGGGCAGGTTGAGGTTTCCTCAGTTGCGGGGCGGGCGGACCTTTCCCAGCGGTGGCCGTGCAGCCGGGACAGGCGACCCTGGGCACTTCTCCAGCATCCGGCGTGGAAATGAGCTGAGCCTTGGAGACAGCCTTGAGCCAGGAGATGGGGATTTGCTGGGGTTTGGTTCAAAAACGTGGCATTGAGCTCATTACACCCACAGCTACTCCGTGATCCGGAGATTTAACACGATGTCCTAGGCTGGGGAATGCCCAGCGCTTCCCAGCTTCCATCCCTTCCTTCTCCCTTCAGTTTGTTTAGATTTCCTCCAGGAAACACTATTATTTAGGCTGGAATCTTCCCAGGAATTCAATTGCCCCCCTTCAGGATCCTAACCTAGTGACTTTATTTGTTTGGAATTGGCAATCTGGCCTGAACTATTCCATGATCTTCACAAATGTTAAGCAGCTGAGAACGTGTTTTGTCTTGACAGATACTCAGACCCCAGCACTGCAGGCTGAATTCCCCATTTTATCCTATCTTTGTAATAATTTGAGGGATGCTTGGAATAACAAGCTGGGCCACGGGGCTGGGAAGCTTTGGGAATGACAGTGGCCGTGGCTCTGCCTTGGTGGGGGCCAGGCACAGCCAGGGTGGTTTCACTGGGGAAGGAGTGTCCTGCTGCACGCTCTGACCTGCCTCAGCTGCCAAGTGGGGTGATAGCTACGTTGGGAGAAGATGATCCAGGTTTTAAAGGGCTTTGGAGATTAGAGGAGGTCACCCTGTTCCTCAGGCTGAGGGTTATTCTTGGTACGCTGGAGCTGGAGGACATGGGGGACGTGCTGAGCGGTGCCTGTCCTGGGGATGGAGGTGAAGCCTTGGGATGGTTTCCCTGTGCTGGGATTTTTGGGTGGGGTGTCTTCACTGCTGAGCTCCAAAAGCACCCGGCTTCTCTGGGGTGAGGACCCTCTGTCCTGGGTCGATGGTGTTGACTGATAACCCTTGGCACAGCTCAAGGAGAGGTTTCCTACCCTGGGGCTGGCACAGAGATGAGCTCCAGCCCCAGAGCCACCTCTTAACCAGTTAACTGGAGGTTACTGGTGCCAGTAATCAGAGCCTCAGCACACAGGAGGGAATTTTCAGCAGGTGAAGGCAAACAGGAGAGGAGGGAGGAGAGTGTTTGACTTCCTGCTGCTGGGCTGGATAAGGAGAGGCTGGTAAACAACTGGTACCAGGAAATCTCCAGGTTTCTGTCTCTGTGGCCTTTTCCTTCTGTCTACCTGGTCTTCCAGCTTCTGATTTTGGGCAGGAGCTGAAAGCACCAGGAGAAAGGGGGAGGAGGTTTTACCCATCACACCAGAGGATGCTGCTCCCCAGGGGATGCAGCATCACTCCTGGAATGTGCTGGGCTGGGCTTTCCTCCATCCTCTGACCTCGCCAAAGGGATCTCAGCTCCCAGATTTCCAGCAGAACTCAGGGTGGGGAAAAAAGGATGCACTGGAGCATCCTGACCCTGAGACACAGGCAGCCAAAACCGCAGCAGGGCTGTTGTGTCCAGTCCAGGGTCGGATGGCACATCGGTGAGCGAGGTCACGCTGGGGCGGCTGCAATTACGCGCCCACAAAATGCCCATTTCCTGCAGCGTAGCCCCATAAAGCACAACCCGAGCCCGGTTCCGGTGACCCGGTGTTACGTGCCTGCAGACAGGTGAGCGCGCGGGGTGGAGTTTTCCTCTTGACTTCTCAGGGCTTGCAGCTGCCCTTTAATTAATTTTAAGTGAAGCTAATTGAAACAGGGCATCGTTTGGGAGCGGGCAGTGTCCGCCTCTCCCGCTGCCTGCTCCGGCCAGGCTGCACGGACACGCATGGTGCTGATGGATGGCTTGGGGAGGAGCTTTTCCATGCCTTTCCCAGGCAAGACAAGGTGCTTTGATGCTGTTCATAGAAGGGCTTCTCCATATCCCCAGCTCAAGGGTATAACGATTTCCAGGAATGGGGGGTGGATTTCTTCCCTCTTTGGCCATGGCACTCGCTTGTGTCACTCCAGTGTGGTTTGCTTGAGGGTGTTGAGTGGCTCTTGGTTCTTGGGGTGATCTCAGCAGTGGAGAAATGACAGGGCAGTGGATTCCTGATGAGCATCCTCGGTGTAGGAAGAGGCCCCGGGGGTCAAGGTCAAGGAGCGTTGATGCCATGGAATGGGAAGGGCTTTATACCTGGAAAACCTCCATTGCCGACCTCCTGACTCACTCCTGAGTTTGAATTCCTGCTTCTGTAGCAACCTGTTTGGGTGTCTGTAGGTGACTGAGCGGGAAGATGCTGTGGAGCATCGGGAGCAACTTGTGGTTCGGCATTCCCAAGCTGGCAGCAGCCTGGAAAGGGGATGTGGGATGGCATTTGGAGAGAAGGGCAGGGCAGTGGTGGGTGATGCCTGGGATGAGCTGTTCCAGCAGTGCTGCCCCTGTCCTGCCCTTTGGGATGGGTCAGAACCTGCTCCTGCTCCTCGTGTCACCCCCAGCAGCCATGGGAGGAGCTGGGCACTGTCCCGAGCCTGTGCCCACATCCCCAGCCCTCCACCTGACCTCTGGGCTTTATCTCCACCTTTCAGATCGACAAATACCTGTACCACATGCGGCTCTCCGATGAGACCCTCCTGGAGGTGTCCCAGCGTTTTGAGAAGGAGATGGAGAAGGGGCTGGGAGCAGAGACCAACCCCACTGCCTCCGTGAAGATGCTGCCCACCTTCGTCAGGTCCACCCCGGACGGGACAGGTACGGTGGGACAGGAGATGCTGCTGGGAGAGCAGGGCTGGGGACACCCCTCCCAAAACAGGGTGGCACCCTCGGCCACCTTCACTGCTGGGCCTTGGGGCTTCATCCTGCTCAGGCTGAGGGTGGGGACAGCCTTGCTCCCCGCCCTGTGCTGGCACTGGAGGGGCTCCCAGTTCCTGCTGGTGGGAGGAGGGAGGGTGGGAAGCCGCCCTCGCGTGCCCTTGCTGGCAGGACAGAGACAGTCACGGGTCCGGCTCATCAGATTTCATTAGCAGCGAGGCGGCAGCGGTGCCAGCGCTGTCTGAGTGCCACCAGGGCCCCGGCAGGAGCAGGGGCTCTCCAGTGCTCACAATGTGGCCTTTCTGCCTCTCCCCGTGCCGGCAGGGCCGTGCTGCCCACAGCATGCTCTGGCCAGGCACATCCTCCTCCCAGCCCAAAGAGCTGCTCCCTCAGGCATCTGTGGGGGAAAGCTTCTTGTTCCCTCTCCCAGCCCGCTGTTTTGGGAAGGAGCTTGTCTCCATCCCTGCAGGAATCACTCCTTGCTCTCAGTGTACCTTGGGCCCACCACGCGTTTGGAGCGGTCCTGGCTGCTGAAGGGAAGGAGGGACAGAGCTCTGAGCAGCTGAGGCTGCTCCAGTTCCACACCTGGGCTGGCAGCAGCCCTGGAAAGGGCCTCAGGGGTGGTCAGTTGTGTTGGATGGAGTTGCTTGGAGTTGGGGCTGCTCTGATGCTGGCACATACACAGGGATCTGTGGCAGAGGCTGCTGGTCACCAGCAGAGAGGTGGATGAAGAGGGACAGAGCCCAAATCCCTCATGGCTGCTCGCTGTCTGCTCCCTGAAGGCAAGGATGGAAATGACAGAACCATGGAACCACAGAATCAGAGAATCATGGAATGGTTTGGTCTGGGAAAGCCTCTACACTGGTCAAATCCAACCACTCCCCAGCACTGCCAAGGCCACCACTAACCCATGTCCCCAAGGGCCACATCCACACGGCTGCTGAATCCCTGCAGGGATGAGGACTCCACCAGTGCCCTGGGCAGCTGTGCCAGGGCTGGACAGCCCTTTCCATGAAGGAATTTCCCCAATATCCAACCTGAACCTCCCTTTGCACATCCTGAGGCCGTTTCCTCTTGTCCTGTCCCCATTCCCTGGGAGCAGAGCCTGACTCCGCTTGTTGCACCTTCCTGCCAGGGAGCTGGTGACAAAAGGTCTCTGCAGCACCATGCACTGTTGGGTGTTTTCTGGTAATGTCTTGGTGAGTCTGGGGATGGTGGTGGCATCTCCCACGTCCCTAGGGAGAAACAGGAATCATGGAATGGTTTGGGTTGGAAGGGACCCTAAAGCCCACCCAGTGCCACCCCTGCCATGGCAGGGACACCTCCCACTGTGCCAGGCTGCTCCAAGCCCCATCCAGCCTGGCCTTGGGCACTGCCAGGGATCCAGGGGCAGCCACAGCTTCTCTGGGCACTCTGTGCCAGGGCCTCCCCACCCTCACAGGGAAGAATTCCTTCCTAATAATATCCAACTTAAATCTCCCCTTTTTCAGTTCAAAGCCATTCCCTTGCCCTCTCACCACACCCTTGCTAAAAGTCTGTCTCCACCTTCTTTATGAGCCCCTCTAATCCTCAAAACATCCCCTGATTTCAGCCCCCCACCTGCACCTACCCAAAAGCTGGACCTGGCTGCCTGCCCTGGGATCGAGATTCCCATCTATTTAAATGTTGGAGAATATTTTTAATTACAGGGATAGCCAGGAGCCGCCCCTGGGCACAGGAACTGGTGCAGCCAAAGGTGCTGGGTGCTGGTAGAGCGTGTGTCAGCACTTCCAGCACCCTGACCCGCTGTCAGGAGAAGGAGCAATCCCTCCCCATGCCCTTACAAGACAAATCCTTGGCACCCTTCCCTGTATCCAGCTTCTCCAGTGTCCCAGCTGGTATTTCTCACCCGGGGGAGGGGGGAAAGGGGAACAGCAGCATGGAAAATGTCACTTGAGAGGGATGCTGGTGCAGTCACAATGCTGCAGAAGGGCTGGAAAATGTGGGAGTTTTGAGCAAATCCCAGGGAACTAAGAGCTGGGATTCCCTGTCCAGCTCGAGCTGGATCCAACCTCTGAGTGGCATCAGTGTCCCTTGGGTTTTGGAGAGGGGGCTGGAAGGTGGCACGTCAGGGTTGGGGGCTTGGTGCCCTGGCACAGATGGTGTGGCAACAGCTCAGAAGGAGCTCAATGCCCAGGGCTACGTCCTTCCTTCTTCCTCTTTTTAAAGCTCCTGGGCAAAGTCTCACCTGGGCTGGGCACCAAGCCCCACTCCCACTGTCCCCAGGCGCCAGCAGCTGCTCCCAGCCCAAGGTCAGGTTATTCCTCTGCTCCAGCCCTGCTCTGACCCAATACTGGTGCCACAGGGCTCCCAACCACCCACCTGTGGAGAGTGTCTATCCTCCCTCCCCTCCTCCTGCAGCTCTAGTGTCCATCTCTGTCCCCCCTGCAGCTCCAGTGTCCATCTCTGTCCCCCCTGCAGCTCCAGTGTCCATCCCTGTCCCCCCTGTAGCTCCAGTGTCCATCCCTGTCCCCCCTGTAGCTTCAGTGTCCATCCCTGTTCCCTTCCCCTACAGCTCCAGTGTCCATCCCTGTCCCCCTGCAGCTCTGGTGTCCATCTCTGGCCCCCCTGCAGCTCTGGTGTCTCTGCTCTGGGATTAGACCCCGTTTAATGCCAGCTCCCGGGATCCAGGAGGATGAGAGGTGCTTATGGAAATACAAGGTCACATCTGCAGGTTAAGCCAAAACACAGCCTTGGCTCCCAGCACTCGGTGGCTTTGCAATTCCAGTGTAGTGCGATAAGAGGGGGGAATTCTGCTTTGGAAGCAGAAACTCTTCTAGAAACAACTTTCCTTGCTTTGCTCTGCTCTGGCATCTGCTGGAACACCACCCTGACGTGCTGGCAGCGAGGTGATGGGGAAACAGATCCCAAATAAGCTTCTCCTTGGAGCCCCCTGTGTTTCTCCCAAGGGCTCTCCCCTGCTCAGTGCAACCAACACCCTCCTCCCTGCTCCATTCCTGGTTTTTCCAGGCTTTTCCTCTTCCACACTGGTGTTGACACAAGGATCTTGTGGTGCATCCTCCGTTAAGCCCCAGCAGCTGATAACCCCAGCCGGGAGCTCTCAGAAGGATGCTGCAGGGCTTGGGGGTCAAACCCCTGGAAATCTGAAGGATGGCTCTTGGCAACACCTTTCCCTTGGCTGGTGGGCTCAGCTCCTGCCAATAACCTTCCTCTGCAAGAAAAGCAGCTCATGTGGCACACGGGCTTCAAAAGCTTGACAAAAATTGCTGTTTTCATGCCCAAAGTCCCATGGTTGGGGATTTACTGCATTCCCAGCAAGGTTTCCCAAGGAAGCCGTGTCTGCCCCATCCCTGAAGTGTTCAAGGCTGGATGGGCCATAGGGCCTGGTCCAGTGAAAGGGCAGGGGAGTGGAACTGAGAGGTCCTTAGGGTCCCTTCCAACCCCAACCATTCCATGATTCCATTAATTAGCTGGAAGGAGGGAGGGCCTGCCAGGGGGTGGCAGTGGGAAGTGCTGGGATCTGTGCCTCCCTCCACCTTCTCCTGCATCTCCCTGGAGTCTGTGCCTCCCAGCCCTTCCTCTTGTTTTTCATTAATCTGATTTGCCGGAGGATTCCTACACAGTGGAATTGCAGTCAGCTGGAAGCCTTGAGGCAGGATCTCTGAGGTGCTGGGACATGATCCCACAATCACTGCCCTGGTTCCCTGGCCATGCTGCTCTGCCCTGCCTGCTCTTCCCAGGAGCACAGTGGGTTTTCCAGCACTCAGCTCTCACCCTTTGCCGAGAGCAAACAGCCTCTGGAATCAGGGCTCTGTGTTTGCCCTCCCTGTTTGGCTTGTGGGCTCAGCACCAGCACTGATACCTTATCACAGCACCTGTGAGCCCAAATTGGGGGGCAGTGCCCAGACCTGGTGCTGGCCCATGGAGCCCATCGTGCGTTCCCAGAATGGCTGGAAATTTTCCAAGGGAGAGTTTGCTGCCTTTTTCCTCCTGCAAAGCTGATCCACCCAGGAATTCCCCCAGAGCTGCTTGTGCTCCTCCCGTGGTGCTGAGGGGGTGTTGAGAGGTGCTTGGGTCCCGCTGGGGCTCTGTGGTGAGGCAGAGCAGAGCTGGTCCCACATACCTCCAGGGCCATGGACCCCATGGGGTGGCTTGGCCGAAGCACAAGGTGTGTAAGGCTGGGCAGGACAGAAGGATGGCCCCATCCAGGCTCCTCAGCCCTCTTTTTGGAATCCCCAAAAAAGGGCTACATTACCTCCAAGGAGCTTGGCAACCTGTGACCCTCTCGGCTCCAGTGCCCTTATCCCTGGCACATTTATCAGTTCCCCTGAGGTGTTCTCCACGCTCTGCTAACGAGCAGAACGGCCTCAGTGCCAATGGCCAGGGAGCAGTGACCCGTGTGAGGGGCAGGACACAGTGCCAGCGCTGCCCAGCCGGGCATCACATCCAGCTCTGCCCTTCTGTGGCTGAGGGTGGTGCCCATGGTGGGCTCACCAGGGACAGCGGGGCAGGCAGGAGCTTTTCCTGGTGTGTTTTCCATGTGAAGGGCCACTGTGGCCATGGCAAGCCCCATGGCTGGCAAACAGGCTGCAAAACAAGCTGCCAAACTGGTCTAAAGCTCATTGCTGCAAAGGGTCGAGGGGAGGAGGAGAAAGGAACACCCGGGGGTGGGCTGACCCAGAGTGGGAGCTCAGGGCTCTGATGGCTCTGTGCTCTTCACTGGGGTGTGCTCTGACACCCCTGGGGGGATGTGATGCTCTGACCCCTCTTGGGTAATGCACTGACCCCTCTTTCAGTGATGTCTTGGCCCCCCAAGGTGCTGCACCGACCCCCAAGTGCCCTCCCCGTTCTCCATCCCCGTCTCCGATCCCGCTGCAGCCGCACATGACCTTGGAGCCCTCTCATTCATTCCTCATCTCCTTGGAGCGCAGCAACTGCTTTCCATGGCCCTTTTCCACCTCTATAGAGCTGCTCCAGCTCCCAGCCGCTCCCGTGCCCCGTTCCCTCGCCCCGAGCCCTCGGAGGGTCAGCCCAGGAAAGCCGCCAGGCCAGATGGAGCCCCACGGGCTGGGCCGGGAGCTGCCTTTTCAGCTGGAGTCACTGGAGATGCACACTGGCGTGTGCATACTAATGACCCGCGGGTTTTGTTCCAACTGTGGCCCCTTTGTACCGCACAAAGCGGCCCCCGGGCGCCGGGATCGGCCCGGGGGAGCCAGCACAGCACATTTAATGCATTCAGGACTCCAACAGTGCTGATAGAGGGCTTTCCCCAGCCCTCTCCCCACTAAAACAGCCAGCTGGGCGCTTTTCCCGCTGCCCGGCTCCCGGCTCAGCGAGCTGCCTTGAAAACAAACAGGAGGGGACACTCTGGGCTCAGCCCTGGGGCTCCCCTTGGAGAAGCCGGGTCCCAGCTCTCCCTGGGCAGGCAGCAGTGAGGGCACAGAGGCCTTTTGGAGCTTCTCCCTGCCGGGTTTCCCGGTGCCACTTCCCGCCCTGCTGTCAGCGTGGGGCCGCATGCCGGGAGAGCGTGGGATTCCTGGGGCAGGCAGCGAGCTCGGCCTGGGCTGGGGGGCTGAGCCTCAACGTGAGGGTTTTTTGAGTACCTCAAAAACTTAGCCAAGCTCCGGTGTTCCCAGAGCTGCCATCGGGGTTTAACCCCTGGGGATGGAGGTTTAGGAGCTTCCACAAGCATCAGTAGGGTCAGGAGCGGCTCGCTGCTTTCTTCCTTTGGGAGCCTGAGGCTAGAGCTCATCTTCCCTGGCATCCCTGTTGGTTTGGGCATGGGCTTTTCTGGGTGGGGCTGGTGGGATTAATCCTCCCTCCCCAAGGCATCTGGATCTGGCTCAGCGATGGTGTATTGATCCTCCACTGGTTGTGGGGTACCAGGGGGCAGAGAAGGGGCAGGGAATACAGTGACTGCTCCAATAACATAGCAAAAAATATAATAATGAATAGAATAATGAAATGTATTAAAAAATCAGACCTTATCCTTGTACCTAGGAGGGGCTGGTTTCCTCAGGGCTCTGGGGTGGTGTGGACAGAGGACCCTCTGAGTTAACAGGCTGTCTTTGTCCTGATCCCACAGAGGACGGGGACTTCCTGGCACTGGACCTCGGTGGCACCAACTTCCGTGTGCTGAGGGTGAAGGTGTCGGACAACGGGCTGCAGAAGGTGGAGATGGAGAACCAGATCTACGCCATCCCCGAGGAGCTCATGCGTGGCAGCGGGGTGCAGGTGGGTCCTGGGAGAGTCCCTGATGTGTCCTGGGGCTGGAGCAGGACCGGCCATCCCGTCACTGCCCGGGCCAGGGGGTCCTGCTGCATCTTGTGCTGGGAGCTGTGAGCTCCGGGCAGGGATGTGGACACAGCGTCCCCTTGGAGTGGGCAGCCAGCTGAGGTCCCACTCTTTACCTTTTTTACAGCTCTTTGACCACATTGCTGAATGTTTGGCCAACTTCATGGACAAGCTGCAAATCAAAGACAAGAAACTCCCCCTTGGCTTCACCTTCTCCTTCCCGTGTCACCAGACCAAGCTGGATGAGGTGGGTGAGGGACTGAACTCTCGCTGTGGGTTCCACACAGTTTAGCTCAGGCTTTTAATTAGGCTCATTGATTTTGGGTCATGTGACCTTTCCTGAAGGGCCACATCTCTCATTCCTGTAAAGCCATTTCCCAGGCTCTGGGTGAGAGGAGCTTAAGAACATCACTGTCCCTTTATTTTTATGAATATTTTTTGTTCTTGCAATGATTCGGTAGCTGCAGGGTCAAGGACAGAAAGGATGGAACATTCCTTCAGGGAATGCAAAGCTTGGCATCACTTCCCAATAACCCTATTGCTTGTCATCTTCTCCAAACACATTATAAAACCCCTGTTTAAAGGAAAAATCAATGTTTGCTAAGGATATGTGCCAGGTTGTGTTTTTTAAAGCTGTTTGATGACAATAAGTGGTGGTGGATCTCCTGTTTTAAACACACCTGGCCAGGTTTTCACAGGAGCCTGGAGTGGTTTGGGTTGGAAGGGACCTTAAAGACCATTCAGAGTTCCACCTCCCTGCCATGGTCAGGGACACCTCCCACTGTCCCAGGCTGCTCCAAGCCCCGTCCAGCCTGGCCTTGGACACTTCCAGGAACACAGGAGCAGCCACAGCTTCTCTGGGCACCCTGTGCCAGAGCCCCTCCCCATCCTGGATTTCTGGATTCCACCTGATTTATTTTGAGGGTTTTTCAGCCACTCCCCATGTGTGAGCTTTGAGGGGGTCCTCGTGGCCCAGGGTGACGGTGTGTGCCAGCAGGGCACGGTGCTGGCTGAGCGAGGGACGTGTCCCAGGAACTGCTGGGGTTTGGGGGGCGATGTTGCCATGGGATGCCTCCATGGAGAGCAGCTTTTCCCTGGCTGCACCAGAGCTCCAGACGTGCCCAGCATCACATCCCCCCCTGCAGCCGGTGCGGGGAGGGGGGTCCCTGTCCCCCTCCGCCAGCCCCGGGCACCGATGGCTGTCACTGTCACCGTCAGCTCTGCCGGAGCCGTGACCTTGCCGGGAGCCCAAACATCCCCGAGCCCAGCGAGGCACCCACGCGGCGCTCCTGGCCCTGCTCGCTGCGGGAGGGGCAACGCTCCTTGCCGTGCCTCCCCCCGGGTGGGCAGCGCCGGCTCCACGGAGCGCGGCAGCCCCGGCACGTCCTCCGTGCCTCGGCCCCAGGGAGGCATTAACGCTTTCCTCCAGGGAGCCACGGGGCTGTAAAGAACGCTAAAATACAGAAGCTGCAGGGGAGGCATCTGTGCCCCGTGACCTCGCCCGGGCTGCGTCTCTCAGCGCCTCAGTTTCCCCAGCTCTAAGGCAGGGCGGGTGTCTGCCTCCCCAAGGGGGCTGTGGCTGTAGGGTTGGAGATTTCAAAGTAATTGAGTCCTTTCCCTCCCCTCTGGGCTCGGCTCAGCCCCTGGCCAGGTGCTTCTGTGAGCCCCCCACCCCACAGGGACGGGTCAGGGATCATTCCATAGGCACAGCGAGCCCTCCACCCCACAGGGGTGGGTCAAGGAGCAGTCCTTAGGTACGATGAGCCTCTCACCCCATGGGGCTGGGTCAAGGAACATTCCATAGGCACAGCAAACCACCCACCCCTCAGGGATGGGTCAAGGAGCATTCCTTAGGCTTGTGAACACATTTTGCTGCAGGGCTCGATCAAACCTGGTCATGGGAACCTCGTTGCTCCTGCCGGGGGAGCAACAAGCAGCTCGCATGTTATTTCATGGCCATAAACTTTATCTGACACGGAAGTTGTAGCCGATAGTGCAGCTGGTGAGCTGATAACGGGGGTTCCCCCACAGGCCATATGTCCCTTGTGCCAGGAGCCAGGGGTCACCTCCAAGCTTCCCTCTTGCTGTTCCCCCACAGAGCATCCTCGTGACGTGGACGAAGGGGTTCAAGTGCAGCAGCGTGGAGGGGAGGGACGTGGTGTCAATGCTGCGCAAGTCCATCAAGAAAAGAGGGGTAAGAGCCTGGGCAGGCAGGGTGGGGACACACGGGTCCCTGGGACAGGAGACTTTGGCTCCGTGGAGATGTTTCAGTCTGTTTTGTCTGTGTTGGGTCACCAACCCTCCTTTCCACCATCTCAGGACTTTGACATCGACATTGTGGCCGTGGTGAATGACACCGTGGGGACCATGATGACCTGTGGCTACGATGACCACAATTGTGAAGTTGGCCTCATTGTTGGTGAGCTGCAGCAAGGGGCAAGAGCTGGGGTCCATCCCTTCAGGAATTCCAGAGGGAGATCCTGCTTCTTGCAGGCCTTGGAGGTCTTTGGGGAAAAAAAGATAGGGGTATATCAGTGTTGGAAAGCCAGCATTGCCCCGTGTTTATTTGCTTAGTTCTTCACTTTCTGTGGTGCATTGGGCTGTGGCCAAAGGGAAATGAGGGATAATGGGAATGAAGAATAAGGGGAATGAGGGAAAGGCAGTGTCCTTGCTCACCCTGTCCCCGTGCTTGGCCAGGTACCGGCACCAACGCCTGCTACATGGAGGAGATGAGGCACATTGACCTGGTGGAAGGGGACGAAGGTCGGATGTGCATCAACATGGAGTGGGGGGCCTTTGGCGACGACGGGGTGCTCAACGACATCCGCACCGAGTTCGACCGTGAGATCGACATGGGCTCGCTCAACCCTGGCAAACAATTGTGAGCAGATTCTTGGCTCGGGCTCAGGCTCGTGGTTTGCTCAGCATTGTCCGTCCTCCCATAGCGCCGGCGTTACTGGGACTGGGGAGGTCATCCCAGCTAACTGGGTCACCGTGTCCTCCGCCACCAGTGATGAGAGGGGCAGTGTCCCAACCTGGGGCAGTGTCCCAACCTGGGGCAGTGTCCCAACCTGGGGCGGTCCGCCCCACCCGCTGCCCTCGTGAGCCCCTTGTGTGAACGTGCTGATTCCTGTTCCCCTCCTGGCCACCAAAGTCATCCACCAGCCCAGGCAGGCACCCTCACCTAATGCCCACATCCCAATCCTTCAGAGCTCCCATTCCCCACAGGGCTGCTGTGGTGTGGGGGTGACCTGGGGGTCCCTGCAAACTGACTGAGCCCCTTCAGGTGGCCCCGAGTTCTCTTTTCAGGATGAGGGTCATGTCCACACAGCTTCATATTCTCACTGATGGGATAAACTGCTCTAGAAAGAGATTACCTAGATTTCATTTGGGATGGGGAGTCTGCCAAGGGGTTTTCAGGTCATCCTGTGGCCACCTCGTGGCACATGCAGCCAAACACACATGGTTTAGCCTAGAGAAAAGGAAGCTCAAGGGGAACTTATGGTGAGATAGGAGAGGTTTAGGTTGGATATTAGGGAAATTTCTGCTCTGAAAACGTGGTCAGGTGGGGCATAGGCTGCCCAGGGCAGTGGTGGTGTCACAGTCTCTGGAGGGATTTAACACCTGTGTGGATGTGGCACCTGGGATGTGGGTTAGTGGTAGCCTTGGCAGTGCTGGGGAATGGTTGGACTTGATAACCTTAGTGGGCTTTTCCAACCCAAACCATTCCCTGATTCTATCTTGTGCCTCCCCATGGGCAGGTTTGAGAAGATGATCAGCGGGATGTACATGGGGGAGCTGGTCAGACTCATCCTGGTGAAGATGGCCAAGGAAGGACTGTTGTTTGGGGGAAGGCTCACACCGGATCTGCTCACCACTGGCCACTTTGAGACCAGATTTGTCTCTGCCATTGAGAAGTAAGTAGGATCCAGGGGGTTTCCTGGGTCCCAGCCCTCCTCCCGACATCCATGGATGGACCATCACTGACCAAACCCAGACCATCACACAGCAAGAGCTGGATTCCCTGGCATGAACCCCATTTTGTCCTTCCAGGGAGAAGGAGGGGCTGCAGAAAGCCCACGAGATCCTGAGCAAGCTGGGCCTGGAGCCGTCGCACGAGGACTGCCTGGCCACGCTGCGCATCTGCCAGATCGTGTCCACGCGCTCGGCCAGCCTGTGCGGGGCCACGCTGGCCGCGGTGCTGCGCCGCATCAAGGACAACAAGGGCGTGGAGCGGCTGCGCTCCACCGTCGGCGTGGACGGCTCCGTCTACAAGAAACACCCGCAGTGAGTCCAGAGACAGGGACAGGGATCTGGGCACGGTGGGGACAGGGACACAGAGGGATCTGCTGCTGCCAGCAGCGGGTACAGCTTGGCACGAGAGAAGTATCTCCAAATATTCCCTTGGGCACCTCATTTGGATCGCAGGGGGTCCCCAGAGGGTCACACTTGGGTCCCCTTTCCTCCTCCTCCACAGCTTTGCCCGTCGCCTCCACAAGACCGTGCGGAAGCTGCTGCCGGACTGCGAGATCCGGTTCATCCGTTCGGAGGACGGGAGCGGCAAAGGGGCGGCCATGGTGACAGCGGTGGCCTACAGGCTGGCTGCACAGCACAAGGCCCGTCAGAAGATCCTGGAGCCCCTCAAGCTGAGCCACGAGCAGCTGCTGGAGGTGAAGGAAAGGATGAGGATAGAGATGGAGAAAGGACTGGGCAAGGAGACGCATGAGGAGGCGACAGTGAAAATGCTGCCCACCTATGTGTGCTCCACTCCTGATGGAACAGGTGATGTGTCCTGTGTAAAACCTTTGTCTGTGAGCCCATGGATGCCCTACATCCTTGGGAGAGGCTGGCTCCTATGCTATGGCTGGTTCCTCTTTGTGGTGGGAGTGCCACAAACCTCCAGTTTGATACTGGGCAGAGCACTGAGCCTCCAGGACGTTCTGCACCTGACTTAACACAAAGCCTGGCTCTGGCTGTGGTTTTCCCCGCCACGGGATTCTCCCCACCCTCATCCTGGGTTGTGCTCCTAGTTCTGCCTGTGGCTTGGGCGAGCGCCCGACCTTGGCTTGAAGCTTGTGCAGGTCCAGTGCAGGGCTGGGAGCTGGACTTCAGTGATCCTTGTGGGTCCCTTCCAACTCAGGTTTATGATTTGAAGCATCACCCCAAGTCTGGAGCAAACCTCTCCATCCTCTTCCTACCTGCACTCCCTGTTCCTACCTGCAACCCCAGCCATGTCTCTGTTTCCATCCCTCTCCCTGGAAGAGGGCAGATTCTTATCTGCTCTGTGCCACTTCCTGGATGCCCCATGCTGGGATCTCTCCTGATGATTCTCTCTTGGGTTGCAGAAAAGGGAGATTTCCTTGCCCTGGACCTGGGAGGGACCAACTTCCGGGTGCTGCTGGTGCGCGTCAGGAACGGGATGCGGCGCGGGGTGGAGATGCACAACAAGATCTACTCCATCCCTGTGGAGATCATGCAGGGCACAGGAGAGGAGGTCAGGATGGGCACATGGAGAGGGGAAAGGGGCATCAGGTGGCTGGAGCAGAGCTGACCACGGAGCTGGTCTTGCCTCTCCAGGGAGCAAAACCAGGAGTGGGGAGGGCTGGTGCTCTCCTGCCCTTAGAGCAGCAAGTTCTGCACAAGGCTCTGGGGTTTGGGAAGCTGGAGACTGGTTTTTGGTTAGAAATGGTGTTATTCCCAGACATGACTGAACCTCCCCGAATCCCACACACTCCACAAGGGCAGATAAGCATCATCCCTGTTTCCCAGATAGGGAAACCACAACACAAGCGCTGAGAGACGTCTCTGGAGACACATTTGGAAAGTTTTGCAAACCACTCCAGGCGGTGCTTGGGGACTGGGAGTATCTCCAGCAGACTGGGCTGGAGGGCTGTGGGGGGACTGGATTCCTCTGTTACCTCCCTCCTGGGACCTGTGAGGACACAGGGATTTGGCCACATTGTGGGTGAGGAAGAGGGTGAAACCGAGTTTTTGGGGTTGCTCACCTCCCACAGTGCAGCTGAGCCGTGTCCTGCTCCATTCAAAGTCCTGGGAGTGATTTGAGCATTCCAACAGGGCTGGGAATGGGTTGGAATCCTCAGCAGTTCGGGCAGTCTGGCTTCCAGCTGGGCTCTGGCTGTGGTGATAACTTTTCCCTTTGGCTTTGCTTGTCCAGCTCTTCGACCACATTGTCCACTGCATCTCTGACTTCCTGGAATACATGGGAATGAAGGGCGTGTCGCTCCCGCTCGGATTCACGTTCTCCTTCCCCTGCCAGCAGAACAACCTGGATGAGGTAACCCCACCCCTCCTGGCAGCACCCCTGGCTGGTACCTGGCTGTCCCTCCCACCTGGTATTGAGGGGGACTCACTGGGGGTTTTTTCCACAACAGGGAATTCTCCTGAAGTGGACAAAAGGTTTCAAGGCGACGGGCTGCGAGGGAGAGGACGTGGTGGGTCTGCTGAAGGAGGCCATTCACAGGAGAGAGGTGAGCAGCCATGGGGCTGGGAGAAGCCGGCGGCTGCTCCCACATCCTGACTCTCTTTAGCATCATTAATTGGCCTGTAAAACAAATTACTGGGCTGAGCTCAGGGCTAATGAGTGTCGGAATTTTCACAGCCGCCCTTACTCATCACTTGAGGTTGGATTTTCAGACCCCGGAGCTACAAGCTGGCCCCTGGCCAGGGCTGGAGCAGACTTGTCTGGCCCTGAGCTCAGGAGACACCGGCTCATTTCCTCGGCACAGACCACCCCAAGCTCCTGCCCCTCGGCAGCTGGGGGTGTCTGAGGTGTGAGCCCTGCCTGCAGACAGGTGGGGCTGTGGGAAGTCTGTGGGTGCCTCCATGTCTGCGGAGGTCGATGGTCTTGGAGGACAAGGGAGAACAGTTTTAAAATAAAGAGGAGAGATTTAGGTTGGATGTCAGGAAGAAATTCCTCCCTGTAGGGTGGGGAGGCCCTGGCACAGGGTGCCCAGAGCAGCTGTGGCTGCCCCTGGAGCCCTGGCAGTGTCCAAGGCCAGGCTGGATGGGGCTTGGAGCAGCCTGGGACAGTGGGAGGTGTCCCTGCCATGACAGGGGTGGCACTGGATGGGTTTTAAGGTCCCTTTCCACCCAGACCATTCCATGATTCTGTGACTCTATGACTCCCATACTCAGCAGACAGACAGGTCCTTTCCCAGCCACAGGAGCAGACTTAGCAGGAATTCCAAGTCCTCCAGGAATAACTTGTGCAATCCATGCCTCTGCAGGAATTTGACCTGGACGTGGTGGCTGTGGTCAATGACACAGTTGGCACCATGATGACCTGTGGGTACGAGGATCCCTACTGTGAAGTTGGGCTGATTGTCGGTAAGAACTGAAACCTCCTTATGGAGCTCCTGGTCCGTGGTCCCACACCTGCCCCGTGGGGCGCGGGAGGTGCCCCAGGGCTCTGATCCCGCTCCTCTCCGCAGGCACGGGCAGCAACGCCTGCTACATGGAGGAGATGAGGAATGTGGAGCTGGTGGAAGGGGACGAGGGCAGGATGTGTGTCAACATGGAGTGGGGGGCCTTCGGGGACAGCGGGTGCCTGGATGACATTCGGACGGAGTTCGACCTGGCAGTGGATGAGCTGTCCCTCAACCCTGGGAAGCAGAGGTGGGTGGTGGCTTTGAGGGGCTGGAAGGGACCCCAATGAGACTGAGGGTCCAGGAGCAGTTCTGCCCCACCAGCCCCTTGGTGGACCCAGGGGATGACGAGCAGGGCAGAGCCTGGCGTTGGACACACCAGTGTGTCCCTTGTCCCCTGCCCGTGGGTGGGGGCCGCGCTGCTGGGCTTGCTGGAGGGATTGTACTGAAGGCATCTGGCAGAGCTGGAATCCCCATCCAGACCGAGTGTCTCTTCCTGTCCTGATGTCCAGCCTCTCATTCCCAGGTTTGAAAAGATGATCAGTGGGATGTACCTGGGGGAAATTGTCCGCAACATCCTGATGGATTTCACCAAGAGAGGGCTGCTCTTCCGGGGACGGATCTCAGAGAGGCTGAAGACCAGAGGGATCTTTGAGACCAAGTTCCTGTCCCAGATAGAGAGGTGAGGTCCAACAGGCGAGTGAGCAACAGCTGCCAATCAGAGCAGGGATGGAATTTGGGGAAAGAGCCCCCAGCGCTGCTGGGAGGAATTCCACGTGCTTGGTCTGGAGCCAGGGTGATGCAGGATGGTGCCACACAGATAAATCAGCAGAGCCCACGTGGTTCTGGCAGCGCCAGTGTGGAGAGACAGGGAGGCTGTCTGGGGCTGGCAGCACAGATGGCTCTTTATCCTCTGTCCTGGGCAGAGAGGGGCCGTGGGTTACAGGGGTGTCACACTCCGATGGCTTTGTCCTGAAATAGCCTCCCTGATTAGGATGTGACACCAGGCCATGGGCAGGTCTGAAAGCTGAGGCTGAAGTGAGGCTGTAGGGTCCCCCCAGCCACTGTCACCCAAGCCATGAGTCCCTAGGCTCTGCAGGATGTAGATCAGGAAGGGGAAGCCCCACACGCCGGCTGCTCCATCTCCTAACGCTGCCCGTCCCCGTGTCCCCACAGCGACTGCCTGGCCCTGCTCCAGGTGCGCTCCATCCTGCAGCACCTGGGCCTGGAGTCCACGTGTGACGACAGCATCATCGTGAAGGAGGTGTGCACGGTGGTGGCGCGGCGCGCGGCCCAGCTCTGCGGCGCCGGCATGGCCGCCGTGGTGGACAAGATCCGTGAGAACCGTGGGCTGGACTTCCTCAAAATCACGGTCGGCGTGGACGGGACGCTCTACAAGCTGCACCCTCAGTGAGTGGCTCTGGTTGTGCTCCAAGGGGGCTGCGTGGGGCACCTGCCCACCTTGGGCAGTTGAGGGGCTCAGGGGGAAGGTTCAGGGGATAAAGGGGGAGGATTTGAGGTGTTCCAGGGGCTCGTGGGCTGCCAGGAGCTCTGACCCAAACTTGAGGCCCAGCAAGAGTTAGCTGCTCCCTTAAGGACAGGGCCCCAGGACAGGTAATGCAGCAGGGGCTCCTCCAGTGCCACTGGCCCTGGCCCAGACATGGTGGCCAGGTTCAGCCAGGACTCCAAGTCATGGGGATGAGGCAGCTCTAACCAGCCATGAGCCGGGTCAGGAAGGTTCATGGCCACACAAAAACTTGCCTGTGCCAGAGGTGGCGGCTGGTGCTGCTGGACGGGGGGACTCAGACAGGGAGGCTTGGTGGGACTTGAGAAGGGGCTGGGTTTAGTCCTGAGTGAAGGCACAGCACGGTTGTGTTGTAACTATGGGCATGGGCTGAAGTGTGGAGACTTGGGCTTTCCAGGTCTCATCCATCCATCCATCCATCCATCCATCCATCCATCCATCCATCCATCCATCCATCCATCCATCCATCCTTCTCCTCGGGTTCTGCGTTGCTCTTTGAGGCTCTGTGCAAGGCAGCAAAGGGGTCGGGACTGACACCTTCATCCCATGGCCAGTTAATTCAGAACCTCTCCCTCCCCTTGCCCTGCAGCTTCTCCACCGTCATGCACGAGACAGTGAAGCAGTTGTCCCCCAAGTGCGAAGTGACCTTCCTGCAGTCGGAGGACGGCAGCGGCAAAGGCGCCGCGCTCATCACGGCCGTGGCCTGCCGCATCCGCGAGGCTGGGCAGCGGTAGAGGGAAGGAGGTTTGCCCAAGAGCTTGGTTTCAGCAAAACAGGACGTTTCCTCACCCAATCCCTCCTTCTCTGCACACACTCACACACCCACACACCCCCTCCCCTCCAAGCAGACTCGTAGCTTTACTTGTTCTCCAAGGCACCACGGTGGGACTGGAGACGCCGTAGGCTCTGTACAAAGTGTTGTCGTAGGAGTTTCCTTGCATGCCATAAAACCGCCTGTCGAGTAAAGCTCACAGTGTCTTTTGGCTTCTCCCTGCATTTCCAGGTGGAGCTGGAGCTGTCCCACCCGCAGCCTCCGTCACAGCCCAGCTCTCCCCCCACCGCTCCGAAGCACTCCCCTAGCAGCAGTAGGGATAACGCTCGGATAACTGAGACACTGCATTGTCACTTTAACAGTACCTATTTATGTCTGTTGGAGTCGTAGCTGTCCGTGCTGTAGAAGCAAACCTCTAAGATTGGGCTAAAGACCTCCACTAGTCTTTTACCCTGATCAAGGCTGTATTATTTCCATGAAAGTCATGGTAACTCTTAAAGCACAGGGTGCAGATTTCCACCGGCGTGGCCGCGGCTGCACTGGAGGTACCACGTATCTCCCTTGGTGAGCAATTCTAGAGAAGCTGCTGGAGCCAGGCTCGAGGGGCTCCTCGGCCAGCTCTGGCAGAGCATGTGCCTGGAAATAATTGGGGACTCAGGGTCCAATCCCATTTCCCGACCTCTCACCCGCACCCTGAGTAGCGTGTAGGAACGTGGCGTGTACGTAGGGTCGTGTTTCACCCCTGGGCACCGCTCCCCCTTCCCTGGCGCATGTGCGGGCACGAGGAGCTGCTGCCATGGGTTGGTGTCTCCCCGGCCAAGCCCCAAACTCGTGGCCATGTGTCTGCCCTTGGCGTGGAGGGTCTGGTTTGCTTTGTGTATGTGAAATAGTTCTGCGGCTGCAGCCTTTAGGTGGCACCTGGATTTATACACTGTATATTTATGTTTTAAGAGATCTGATGTCTTTTTATGTACATAGTCTCGGGGGGGTTATATCACTTAGTTTTAACATCACCTTTTCATGTCATTGAAGAACGGTACAGAGTAATTATTTTCTTTTTTTCTTCTGTTGTGTAATTTTTAATTTAAATTTTTCTTGGGGTAGACTGGAGAAAGAGACCCAAATTCCTGAGGATGGTTGTACAAGAGGTTTGGGCATTCTGACTTTATCACCAGGATAAAAGGGAAAGCAGAAGGCCAGGGACATGGTGTGCAGGAGCAGCGGGGCCCTGCGGTGACGCTGTCGGGTTTAGGCTGGGTTTAACCTTAGGAGAGGTTTTATTTTGTCCCCTGCCCTCCCCAGCTGTGCTCTGGGGGGGTCACATCCATGGGTGGATGACATAACCCAGGGCTCTGCAGGGCTCTCGACCTCACGCCACCGTCCTGGTCGAGCGCTGGCACCGGCACAGCCGAGCTCGTCTCCCGGTGGGGGGACAGCAGCCGGTGTCACTTCATCCCCATGTGGCATCCTCGGGGCTGCCTGTGAGCCGTGCCCGCAGCACCACTCCTGTGCCATGCTCGGGGATCCATTTTTGCCAACAGAAAACTCTGGATGAACTAAAAGCTGCAGGTTTCTGCCTCAGGGAGCAGAGGCAGACAGAGGATGGGGGGGGGGAGGTTCTGTAAATATTTAGCAGAAGTTAATGAAATTCCAGTGATGTACAAAAAAAAAAAAAAAAACAACAAACTAATAATCCTCACAAAAAGCCCTTCAGATTGGAGGATAGAGTTTTTGTCTATTTTTATGTATATTTTTATACTGCTTGGGGTAACCTCATTACCAAAAGTCTCTCTTCTGTGTTGGGGGTCAAGTTCAGTAGCACAATTTTAAAGCAAAATTACTCTTTTGGGCATTTTAAATGCTTATTTTTTTATAAGCCTCAAGACAATTATAACAAATAAAACCTGTGTATAGAAGTGATGTAAGAAACCAAGTTTAGTGGAAGTTTTAGAAGCTGTCAAATAAATCTTTGAAGGATGATACAGAAATCCTCTAATCTGGTACCAAGCAGTTTTGTGTGATTTTTTTCCTCAGAAAACCAGCATTTTGCCTACTGAAAAATGGAAACAGAAATGTTTTTAGCTGCTGCACTGTGCAGAGTTGTATTAGTGGCTGTTTTTACTCTTAGCCAGCTGTACCCTTTCTGAAATCCATAGTGTTTTCATCAGTTGGTGAGTGAAATTTTATACAACAGTAGTTTTGGGGGCAGAATGGGAAGGATTGGGATCTGAGCAGCCCTGCTTTTGATTCAGGCTCTGTTGGAGCAGGGAACTGACAGGGTGAGATGGAAATGGGGGAGCTGAGTACCCGGCCTGGAGCAGGGTCAGCACAGCCCCCTCACCTGTCTGAGGTGAAGGAGGGGCTGTAGCTTCCCAGGGGTGAGGAAGGATCACCCTGTGCTCACAGGGTGGTGGTGGTGGATTTTTGGCTGGGCTTGGTCAGAGGGATACACACCTGGACACCCACCTGGGTATCCGAGGCTGGAAAAGCTTTTGCTGAGGCTCAGAATCAAGCAGGGTCTGGAATGTTCCCAGTTGAAAGCAGTACTTGAAGCGTTACAAGACACCTGTGTTACCTGTGAGTGCAGATCCTCCCCGGGGCTGCAGGGAGGGGTTTGGGGAACACCTGGAGGAGTTTGTGCTCCTCGTGGTCCCCAAGGGCACCAGCAGCTGAGGCGTTGGATGTACAGTCTGATTGTGACGGCTGGGACTGGAACCTCACGCCAAAACGTCACCATGGGATGTTCTGTGAATGTGTTTAAAATGAAGAAGGGAAGAATAAATCCTAATTATTGATATGAAGGGAAGATCAGATGGTTATCTGTAGGGACAGACGGACAGACTGCTGAGCCTGACTTGCCCAGTCTGTGTCTTCCCTGCAGCAAGAAGCGCTGCTTTGTGGATTTAGGATGGTTTTGTTTTGCTTGGTTGTTCCCATTTGGATGCATTTTCTTTGCACTCCCAGCGTTCTGGGATGTCCTCTGGCCACGCAGGCAGGAGGGAACAGAGTCTCTGGCCTTTCCTCCCTGGCAAATCTCTCCTCATTGGTACTTTGGACAGGATTTTATTGGATTTTTAATACAGATGTAGATATATATAAACACAATCAGCAAATTATTGAGCCTTGCAAGCAGAATTTGCCTCTTCCCTTCCTGGAGTCCAAGGCTGTGAGGGAGAAGCTCCTGCTCAGTGGCGCGAGGGGGGTGAGGGTATTGGTGGGGCACAGATCCCTGGCCTGGCAGCAGCCAGGGTGCAGTTTAACCGGAGATAACTCGATGCCTGCTCTCCCTTATCAGGCAATCCAAACCCAGCTGCCCGTTGGAGATAAGGGGGTGAAAGGTCCAAGTGCATGGGAGGGGAGAGGTGTAAAGTGGTGGCAAATGCATCAAGGGGTTGTGAGATACAAGATAAGAACAAAATAAAATGGAGTGTGGGGAGCCTTTGCCCCAATCCCCTCCCCTCCAGATAAGGAAATGCCTGCTTTGGGCAGATCATTCGCTCGCTCTGGCAGGAAAATGGGCACTGAAAGGAAAAAGAGGCAATTCCTGTTTTCAAGGACATTTGGAGAGAGGGAAAATCTTTCCCTTGTGAGATCCCTGACCAGTCTTAAATCTTTCTGGCCTGAAGCAAAGAAAATGCATCCTGATGTGGGCACTGGCTCTGTTCGGGCAGGGGAGTCATAAAGCCAAAGACTGTGTGGCTGCTGGGAGAAACGAGTGCTGTAGATTCACCTGATGTTGTTCTTTCGTGTTTACAATATTTATTTTTAGCAATTGACTGCAATTATATTATATATAGGCTTCCTTATTTTTGTACTTTTCATACCGTTTTCCTGAGTGTGGTGTTGTACTGCTCAGCTCCCCTCGGCCACCACTGCTGCTCCTAGTCAGTGACAATAAACGAGAGAAAAACAACCACCACCCATTTCTGGGGTCAGTGTCGTGTGTTTTGGCTTCTGTGCTCCCCTCGCCCCTCAGCAATCCCTGAGGAAGGGCACCTGTGCCCACCCCATCCCAAATCCCTGATCCTGGCCCCTGGGAAGGGTTGTTTCCTTGCACTGACAATGTCCCCACAGCCAGGAGAGCGAGGGAGGGCACAGGGACACCCAGGACACCCACGGATCAAGTGAAGGGGTTATTGCCTGGAAAAAAATACCAATATGAGTTTCCTGCTCCACATCCTGTGTGGGTCCCAGCCTGGAGGGGGGCCCTGGGATCCAGAGGGCAGAGCAGGATCGGGCCCTGGTGGGGGTGCAAAGCCCTGCCCACGCCCAGCTCAGGCTTCAAGGATTTGAGGTACCTGTTCCCTCTGCCTTTAACAGCAGCCTCTGTTGCTTTCCACTGAATCAACTTTAAGGAGTTGGTACTTCTAATTAAAACCAGAGTTAAGTATCTAAATGCAATTAATTCAATAAATAAATTCTATGCTGTAGCAGCTGAACACCTGAAAATGCTTCTGCTCTCTGCTGCCAAAGCTGTGACACAACACAAGATCACACAGAGGTGCTGAATCAACAGGGTGCACCCAACACCAGAAGGAAAGGACAGATTCGACTTGAAATCATTTATTGACAAGTTGCCATGTTTTTCTATCTTGCCCAACACATTTTCATCCTTGTTATAAAGTACAAATGGTTTTATATTTTTCTGACATTAAAAAAATAGGCTAACAAGGCAAAAATTACCACTTTGAATCAAAAAATCCTGCTGTAAGAATTTAAAATTGTAAGAGACAAACATAAAACCCAACAAAGACTGAACAGAGTGTACCATGACACAACTCATCCATCAACTGGAGAGGAATCCCTTGTTCCCAGCTCTGCCTTTGGATCCTGTGACATTGCTGAACTGATGTGAAGTTGGTGTTACACATACAACTCAAAAGGCACTCAAAGTCACAAGGTTCCTGAGCTAACATGGGATGTATTCCCAAGGTAACAGCTAAAACAAGCCACAGAAAATGTTTAAAAATTGGTATTTGGTTTGTGTGAGTAGAGGCAGCACTCAGCAGAACTCCAGCTGAGAGCTGCTGCTGACAGGACTCAAGTGATGGTGAGGACATTGGAGTATTTGCTGTACATGGAAAAAATAATTCACTTATGAACATCCTTATTAGTAAATTAACCAGCTGAAAGACAGAGAATTGTTGGCTGCAGTATTAGAACAAGACCAAGAATGAAATTTGTGTGTGTGAGCTGCAAAAAACGGCGTGAACCGAGCAGGTAGGAAAGGCTGTGAAATTAAATACCCAAAGTGGAGAGGCCACATTTACAGAGATTATTTGGCCCTAATGGAAAAGGACCATGAAAAAAAGCAAAATATGGATCTGGTATTTACAGATCAGTTATTAAAAAACCCAACATATAATACAACCAAAACCTACACTAACAAAACCCACACAACCTACAATGTATGCTCAGAGTCCCAACAGATAATTTCCTAAACTGTGATCCACACAAATTCCCTATGTCCCGTTTGGCTCAGTTTTCACCCAGAAAAGCCCAAGTGTAACACTTCTCAAGCACGGAATGGCTGCTGCTTGATGATGCAGAGCAGAAATAAAATAAAAAATAAAAATAAAAATAAAAAGGGTAACTGGTTTTGTCCTACCTAATGTGTGATCTCTTCAGAGCTGCATAGGAGAGCACTAAGGCCAGGGCTGTTGCTACAGTATAAGGCCTGCTTGTCTGAGCTTGGAGCAGCACCCAGGGTGGGAGAGGGGCTGCCACAGACCCCAGGGAGGTCTCAGGCTTCCAAATTATCCAGCTGGGCCTCGCTGTCTGCCCTCTTCTCTGGTGATGTGTACAGGAAGTTGCAGCAGATGTACAGGGGGAACGTCAGGAGTCTGCTGTCCAAATTCATCACAATCTGCTCCTGGAGCACACACGGGACATTTGCATGGTGAGGGGTGGCCAGAAAGCACAAGACTGATACAACACTCATTCTGCACATTTTAATGACTATGGATTAAAATCAGAATATAAAAAAATAAAGCAAAGACAGTTCACCTTCACCTCAAGTTTATAATGCTGACAACATTCTCAGCCTGCCCCAGCTCCCACCCCAGAGCTCCCAGCCCTCTGCAGCACAGGGAACAACCCCAGCAAATGCTGGAGTAAATTTCCCTTCCAGATTGCTGGGGAGAAAGGGAGGGTTTTAAATTTCAGGAGATTTCACCAACCAGGCACTCCCCAAGAGTTTATACTGGAAAGCAAATTTCAGTTTGTGGGTAGGAGTTTTTTGGTTCCACTCTAGGAAGTGGTTTTGGGGTAGCAAAACTGAAACTTCACCCTAGTGAGGACGCAAAACAATCCAAACTTCAAAACTGAAACTTCACCCCCACAGTGAGGATGGCACTGACAAGGAAAGGTTTTCTGTGTTCTCACCACCTTTGTCTCACTGCTGGATGGGATTTGAGAAACTTGATTAACAAGTCCCACACATGCCTCACTAAATCCTGCAGTCAGCAATGGGTGGAAAAGGGCACATGCTCTAAGAAAACTCCCCTCTTCTCTGGGGCTTTTATGAATTTATTTGAGTAATAAATCCAACCCTTAAAAAACACGTAGACATTCTTTTAACTCCTCAGCTTACAAAAGTCTTCAAATTCCAAATTTGCCTCTTGTTAAGGAGTCTGATGGACAGATTATGCAGAAGGCTGGGACAGCAGCATAACACAATACTGGAAGCTGACAGCAGCACCACAGGCACTAATTTCCCTAATATGGGAACTAATTTCATGTTATCAACTCTAATGAAACCCGTACTACCCTACTCTAGATCCACTTGACAAATTAGCTTAATTACCCACTACCTCTAACAGGAATGCCTGAGATTCCACATAAGCAATGACAACAAGAACAGCAACTCCTCTTTACAAATACTGGTGACTTCTCAGCATTTTTTTCATGCTTAGAACTGTACCATTCAAGTTCAACAGCTCAAAAACCCACAGCCATACCTGATCCTTCTCCAGGGTCAGGATCTGATAGCCTGTTGTCCTGCTGCAGATCATCTTCCCACTGCCATCGAACGAGGCCAGGCGCAACCTGGGGGCAGAACAGTGAAATCGCTTCAGCCTTCCCTATTTTTTCAGCACAAGGAGTTTCTCCCAAAGAGTCTGGGTAACACTTTTTAATGTAAGTGACTGAATCACAATCTAATGCCAGCAGGGCTGGCAGCACTGAGGGAGGCTGGCACCTGAAGGCGATGCTGCGGCGCGGCTGCAGGCTCACGGAGCCGCTGCACGGCTGGTTCAGCGTGTTGCGCTTGAAGATGATGTAGCGGTTGGTGTAGGTCACCAGCAGGTCCAGGCCGAAGTTGAAGCCAGTCCAGCGCCAGCAGTACTGCAGGACAGAGGGGACACAGAGAAATCAGCCTGAGGATGGGCTGCAACACAGACCAGGAGTGCCACACCAGCTCTGATGGGTCAGTTCTGGGAATGGGGCGCTGGGCTACAAACAGTGGGGTCCAGGGATCCCTGCCAGCACCTGCCTGAAACAGAGAACTCAGTGGGAACAACCCTCACCAGGTGACTGCATGAGAGCAGCTGAGTGTCAGCTGCCTCCCAGACAGACAGGAACACACATCACACCAGTAGGTATCAAATACTCAGCGCACTGGGTAACGGGGCTGAGCTGTGAGCCCCAGCCATGCCCAAAGCACTCCTTGGGGTCAACTGCCTTAGGTTATGTGACTTCAGTGGGAAAAATTCAGGTTTTGAACAGTTTTCCCAGTCTCGCAGCACAAGAGCACAATGAAACACCAGTTCATTACTCCTTTCAGAGACAACTGCTTCCATCCTTCTGGGGAGAAGAAAATGGTATCTTTCTCCTTGGCATCTTTTGGATGCAGTTTGACAATGAGGACCTATGTGATTTGGAAATGCCGGACTTGTCTCAGCCATGCCAGCTCTGCAGTTTGCCACGTGCCACACTTACATCACCATCCTTTGCCAGTTTGCGACCACACCTCATGCTGTTTCCTTCCAGTTCCTCTTTATTGATTTCTTGAGGCCTGAAAAAAAACCCCAAACCAGCATCTTTAAGGACAACTCAACAGCTTTGTATGATACCTTAATGTGGGAAAGATGAACAGACTGGAGTAAACTTGTCTGACCACACAATCATGGAATACCCCGAGTTGGAAGGGACCCACAGCTGACCCTTCTTTGAGCAGGTGTGACTATATGAGCTCCCAGAGTCTCTTCCATCCCAAACTGTCCCATGAACATCCACCTACACTACAAAACTGCAATACAAACCAGGTTGTGACACCTCAGCTAGGCAGGACTTCTTTTACAAAAGAATGTTTCCAGATAACAAAATAATAGCTGTTGCAATGAAATATATTCTCCCAGCCTTGTAAAAACACAAGTGTTTTTTAAACACAGCAGGCTGATTTCTTAGGCACAACCAGAGACAAGTGCTGAGGCACAGCTGCAGGGCTCTGCACAACAGCAGTGCTATGAAGCAGCAGCCATGAGACACTGGGAGAGGTTTCTCAAGGGGCTGGTTACACAACCTGGCTAAAAAAAACCGCTTCCCCTCAGTGCTCATGAGGTGCCAGAGCCCTTGGCTGTGTCATCTCACACCATCAGCTCCTTTCACCCAACAGTTCTCCCTGCATTCAACACTGTCAAACAGTCTTGCAGAGCCAGCACGAGTGAGATCAGTCTTGATTTTCCAGAAGTGTGTTACTCACTTTGCTTCACACACCATGACATCATTAACCCAGCACCCACTGCCAGAATGTGTTCAAGTTACACCAGGCCAAGGGCTGGCAGTGAACTTTATTAATCCCAGTGACATCAACCCCCGCAGGTTGAACTACAATCCCACAAGACCCAACAATGCCCTCCAAGCCAGAAGAGATGCAGCATCTGTTCTCCTCCTACACTCCATAGTAACTTGCAGCTAAAGCTTCTGTGAACTCGGCCTGGGTCTTTTCTCCCATTTCTATAAAAACCACTCCTGGGAGGTGAAGTGTTCAATGAACAGGTTACACATACAAGCTCATTGCACTTGAACAAATTCAGCCAGGAACCTCCCGTGTGCTTTTCCACATCTTCCAGCTGAACTGGTTCCGTGGCTGACTTAAAAGCAGTAATGGTGTTAAAGGATTTATTTCTGTTTAATTAGTGACAAATTTCACAAACATTAGTCCATAATGCTCAGACTGACATTAACATCCCCCTCTCCATCCCTCAAGCAGCCTCAGATGATGCAGAACTTCAGCTTTAACCACTTCCACCAGCTGCCACACAGTGAACAGTGGAGTTATTCTGCTTCCCTCTTACACATTGCCAAAGAGACTGTTAAGAGCAGAAGTGAATCCAGTCCCAGTCTCGAAAGATCTGTCTGGCTTCTGCCACAAAACACATGTTTAATTAAAAAAGAAGTGATCCACTTTAACACAACAAGTAAACCTTTAGCAGCTACAGTTCAAAGCCATAAACTCCACTGCTAATGCTAAAAAATTCTCCAATTCTGAAGAGTGAGTAAGACACTAAATCCTTTTAAATGCAAACTCAAAGTAGAAAGGAAACACTTTCTTCCCCTCCTCTCTGTAAAGTTACCAAGACAAACCACATCACACGTTTCCAAGCAGCGCCATTTCCATGCTGGCAGCGTTAGAATAAGCAGGTGCAATTATGCCCTGCACCAGGTGGGATATGGAAATAGTGCCTTACTGCAGCTCAGAGGAGTCAGGTTCATGTCTTGCTCTGATTCCTAAGTCTGCTTCCTTAACCCCGGGGGAAAACGTGTTTGATGCTGATATGGGCAGTAGGTGAGAGAGGAAGAGCAGCAGAGCGGGATTAACGACAGGCTTATAAAACCTGAATTCTTTTCCTGCAGCTACAGGTTGGTCAAACGGCCAAAACATGTGCACTCACACAAAGGAACAGCTGTATGTGTGCCCTTCTGAGGCTGAGACTTTTGGGGTTTTTTTCTGTCTTAAAAGAAATAATAAACCCATACTACAAAATAGAAAACTAGACAAGCAAGAAAAATGTGGAAAAATACTATGCATTCCAAGAGCCATTGAAACCCTCAGCTGTAACTGAATATGAAATTTGCTCTTTTCCAAGCTGGATGATCCCCATCATCCTCACAGTAGCTCTGTGGGAACTCAATTTTCCAGAAGTATGTGCAGTGGCTGACAATTTAAATGCTCCCACTGTACTAAACTACCAAAACACATAAAAATTAGCAAATACAGGGTCTTATCTTGTATCAGAGTTCTCGTGACTCACTTCCCTATGAACCCTGGTTCCCCATAAGCCAGGAGGTGACATTTGTCTGCTCTCAGATGCAGTCACAGCAGCATGGCAAAAGCCTTCCCAAGAGAACAGCATCAGAAACAAGCCATGGCCACCTGAAGCTCATCTTCAGGAGTTGAATATGAGAGTCACAATTCTGTACTTCACCTCCACTGTTTCCTAAAGGACTGCTACTGAACAAAACAACTTTTTAAAGATCCTGGCTATTCTTCAGCTGCCTGACTTGGCATTTTTTCTTCACAAAGCTCTCTAGGAACCAGGAGAGAAGACAAAGGCAGGATCAACTCCCCCAGCTACATTTTGCCATAGCTTCGTGTTAAATCAGGGACCTGTCTCACTGCAGCACGGCCAAGAGCCAGCAGAAGGAAAGGAAACAGTTTGATGGCCAAAGTATCCTTAAAATTGAAGGCTCAGAAATTACCCTTTCACAGCCTCAACACACATTTCCAGGCGAAGTACTAATGAAAAGCATTAACCAACATAAAGGAAAATACAGAACATGTCCCCCACTCAGCATTTCCTTCTAGTCCCATTATACCAGTTCTTGAGAGTTCTACTGGTTGAAGGATGGGAGACCAGCCAGCCCAAGGGAACTGAGAGCTCCACAGAGACAAACAGTTTAAAAGCACTGAAGTATGCTTCCCCCCTCCTTTGAAGGTAAACTCCAAAGTAATTAATGTCAGAATTTATATGAGAGGAAGGTTTCTAATCTAAGAAATAAAGGAAAGCCTGTAATATACCTACCCAATATCATTGTCTTGTTCTGCTCTGAGCATGGCAAACCACTGCTGTTTGTAAACAGAGGACAGCCATTCTAAAATAAAAAAAAAAAAAAAAAATAAGCTTGGTGTTGTCTTTGGAGCTGGGAATGGGGATGGTCATATACATTTGAAATAGAGAAATAAAATTACACTGAAATAATAAAGTTACACTTATGAACTGGACAGTCTATGCAACCCACCCCCTGACAACTGTGCTCTCCAGCTCCCAGCCTCAACCACAGGGGAAGGGATAAACATCGACAACTAACAGGCAGTCACTCCAGGCTGTTCATCTCCTCAAACATCCACTGCTGCCACAAGTGATGCAACTCCACACATTTTCTCAGCACACAAAGCTCTGTTCAGCCAAGGAGCTTGTTAACAAGCTCTTGGGAGAAGGTGCTGTTTTCTGAATCCCCAGTGGAGTTCTACGTAAATTAAAGAAGAAGAAAACACAACCAAGGGATAAAAGAAAACAGTGACTTAACAGAAATATGGCAAAACAAACAGAAATTGTACCCTGCTGGGAATAAACATAACTCATGTCTTCCTTGGAGAACACACAAAGATTTTACTGGCAGCGTTAAATTTAATCTTGCAACGGAGAGATAGAACAAAACTCAACAGTTTGTCAGGCAGTTACACAAAAGGGATCACAAAAGCATGGGTCAAGAAGTTCTTAGTCAAAGTAACAAATGGGGCAAGGGACCAAGGTCACATATGAGAACCAGCTCCGGGAAATGGGCTGGGTGAGAGGAACAGGGAGAGCCACTGTGACCAAAAACAAACTAGGAAGCTGATGAATGTGACATGAGGGAGGAGAGGCAAAATCATGGATGGAAAACTTAAAACCAGCCTTTGTCCCACTGACTCTAGAGTGAAAGTGCAGTCTGTGATAGGAGCAAACCGGGAATTAACCAAGTACAACAGAAAATAAAAAAATCTATTAAGGAAACCTACGCAGGTAAAGAACAGAGAACAGATGTGCTAGAGGGGAAGGAAAAAGCATCAGGAGGGAGAGCATCTTCTCTCTTTGTGTATGTGCATTTATCTATTTCCTACCTCACATTCTGGCTGCAGTTCATCTGCTGATTTATGAAGAGGGAAAGCACAGCTTAGGAAATGTTCAGAAGTCACCAAGTAAAACAGAACAACAAACACTGTGCTCACACAGACACATTATATATTCCTGTCTCTTGCACCTTTTCTGCACAAAGATCAGACTGCTGTGAACTCCTAACATAGAATTTCAGTTTTCCCCTGCAGGCCCTACACACACAGAGTATAAAAACTACAAATAAATAAATAAATAATCACAGTACTACTTTCAGCTTCTCAGTGATTTGCTTCTCTACCTCCTTGAGAACAGTTTCATCTGGAATAATCTAAAAGGCTTCCACCAAGACACAAACTACCCAGCAATGGCCCTGCCTGCAGACCCTCAGGTACAAAGCATCCCCTCAAACACTGAATGCTGGCAGCCAACAGCCTGTTCCAAAGTGCAGCCCAGGATTTATCTAAACTTCCTTGTAAATGAAGAGCAAAAGATCTGATCTTAACATAGCTTGTGGCTACACCCCGGTACAACAGATTACAGGGGCAGGCAAGTACCAAACTGAGAGCATTTCCCTGCAGGCAGATCCTCCTCCTGCACTGAGTGTGGCCGTGGCCCTTTCCCTGCACCACGGTGCCACCCAGCCCGTGGCCCTTTCCCTGCACCACAGTGCCACCCAGCCCGTGCTCACTGCAGAGCAGGGACTGCTTCCTGCAGAGCCTCCCACACCTTCTCAGCTGGGCACGAACTTTACCTTCTTTTTCAACAGGCACAAGGAAATCAGCCTCAAAGATGTAACTAACCTCAGAACAATTCTTCCTCTCACAGACACAGGTAAAAGCTTCTGGGTTTGAGAACAGACACAACATTTATCACTGAAGAGCACTACGAAAAGGCTGCCCATCACACTGTAAGGGATAACAGCGTTAACCCTTACAGACATTAGGAGGAGGAAGTGCAGCTCCAGAAAATTTCTGGTTTGCAACACCTCACTGACATGCTGACAAAGCCACTTCACAAGGATACAAATCCACTGCTCTCCTGTGTCACCATTAAGGATCTAAAGAGTCATTCACCCAAAGTTATTTTTTTATAATCTTTCCACTTTGCCTCTAACTGGTACCAATATCACTCTGAAGTACGATGGATTGTATTTACTTTATACATCACTTAAGCATGTAAAATATCATGTATTAGAGCTGAGACCTGTTCTTTTGGGATTTTTATGCATAACAAAATGTTATCAGACATCAGCAACATGATGAGAAGGGGCTTTTCATTTTCCAGTGATACTGGGATGTCAACATCAGTAATCTCTAATATCATTATCGTGGTTTTGGAGACAAAACTTCTGGAGAAAACACTCTGGAACGGGTGTCTCTTCCTAAGGGAAAAGGGCCTCCCCTTTTCCTCCACCATTAAGACAAGTGAGTCACAGCAAGGGAAAGTGGAAAAAACAAACTAAATTGTTTATTAACACACAAACAAAATAGGATAGAACAGGGTAAAAAAAAACCCTCAAAATAAAACAAATTCCTGGAGAGGAAACAAACACGTGGAGCTTGAACCAGCTGGGGCCATCCTGCAGGCTCCCTGGACCAGCGAGGAGGGAAGGGAGGCAGTGAGGCAAGGGGAAGGAAAGGGAAAAAAGAACAAGAACCTTTTCCCAGCCAGCTGGAACACAAACAAAACCCAGAAAAGCAGCAGAGTGCTCCCAGTGCACTCCCTGATGAGCCCTGCGCCCTTGGGCCCCCGGGTCCATCCTAAAGCCACAGCGTGCATCCCTGGGCACCGAGCAGACGGTTTCAGAATAAAGCACCTTCATATCAGCCCAGGACAAACATGAAATGGCATTTCACTCTCTGGGCTTCAAAAAGCATCAGACCCTAAGAGGAGGATGTATTTTATACAAGTCAAAATGCAGATAAATGGACAAGAGTGGAATACTTGAATATCCTCTCTGCTCCAAATAATTTGAAATCTCTACTAGTAAATAACATCTGTTTTGGAAGAGGGAAGAAGAGTTCACAGCATCTTGTGCTTATTTTAATTTTCAGGTTTTATTCCAAGTCCTATCAAAACCTATCCAGCTCTTTTTAGAAAGTAATGGCTAGAAAACAGTTGAGTCTCAGCAAGCTTTACTCTCCCAAAAGTAAGATGATTTTTTGCTTATCTGGGCCCCTGGGACCACTTACACATTGATAAAGTACTATGCATTGATTGTAGAGTATTTTGACAAACTGACTGATGAGCAGAATGCTCATCACGTGGTGATGACACCTACATGAGTGCCTCTGCAGACTTTCATGCCTGTAATTTTCATACTCAGCTTCTGCTGAATCTTCAACCACAAACCAGATGCTGGAGATAAACACGTGAGCAGTAAGACAAGTAAACACCCTGAGATCTTCCCAATTACTCTAGGGCAGGACAGGCTGGGGAAGGCACACAGAC
This sequence comes from Lanius collurio, assembly GCA_020086605.1. Lineage (NCBI taxonomy): Eukaryota > Metazoa > Chordata > Aves > Passeriformes > Laniidae > Lanius > Lanius collurio. Next base: position 621,360 of record JACBWW010000098.1, on the reverse strand, counting down.
GCGATCAGTCGAGAAGAATCACGGAATGGTGAGGGCTGGGAAAGTCCTGTAAGGTTCATGAATCCAACTGCTCCCCCAGCACTGCCAAGGCCACCACTAACCCATGCCCCCAAGTGCCACATCCACAGGGCTGCTGAATCCCCCCAGGGATGGGGACTCCAGCACTGCCCTGAGCAGCTGTGCCAGAGCTGGACAACCCTTTCCATGACAGAACGAATTTTCCCAATATCCAGCCTGAACCTCCCCTGAGACCGTTTCTTTTTGTCCTGTCCCTGTTCCCTGGGAGCAGAGCCTGACCCCCCTCGGCTGCCCCCTTCTGTCAGGAGGTGTGAAGAGTGGGAAGGTTCCCCCTGAGCCTCCTTTTCTCCAGCTCCCTCAGCTGCTCCTTGTGCTCCAGACCCTTCCCCAGCTCTGTCTCTCTTGGGACACGCTCCAGCATCTCCCTGTCTCTCCTGGGGTGAGAGGCCCAAAACTGAAGGCAGGAATTGAGGTGAGGCCTCACCTGTGCCCAGCACTCACTCACCTGGTGGCAGCAGGGCATCTCTCTCCACGATTCTGGCTGAGGCCAGGTCACTGATGATGTACTGCAGCCTCAGGTGTGCGAACACGGGCAGGAACGCGTTCCCCTGCGCCGACTCCAGGAAGGCAACGTCACCCCCAAACTCTGCAACACACAGCACCCACATCACAGTTCACTGCCCTGAAGATTTTCTAGACCTTATTTATGCTGGAGCTTTTACATATTGATTAGAGAAAGTTATTATGGGCAGGCAAGTCACGTTTTGCCATTAAAATTAAGAAATGACTCGCATTCAAATCCCAAATCAAGGCCAGGCCAACTCTTCCTACCTCTCCTGCGCTCAGCAAACCAGGCATCAGCTTCAGTTAACACCTGCTTGAAAGACCCATTCCAAGAAGGCACGAGCTGAAGGAACATCCACTGGGCAAAATAAACAAATTCTAGTGAGTCAGCTGAAGAAGGTTTCAGATAAGTAATCTGCATGTTAATAAGACACATTTCCCCAGTGCATTCATTTCTATAAAAGTTCTGCTACTCCATTAAATACTTTCAGTCCATCCCACAAAGGTTCCACTGCAGTGAGCCCCAGGCAAGTACCTTTTTGAGAGCAGTGTACACATCCATTTCCACCTGCAGCACAAACAGGTTGGAGGAGCTGATCAGCTGCTTCATGAGGTTTATGCTGCAAAAAATTAATTGTAACAGGTCAGTGAGATAGAAGAGAGAAAAAGGGGAGGTAGAGAACACGCAAGGAGCAGTAGCCCAGAAAGTGATCTGCAGCGAGCTCCAGACTTGGGCAGAGACTGTCCTTCATCCCTGCAAGGGAAGTGCAGCCCCAGTACCTGAGTTCCTTGAAAAGTCCAACACTCTGGTGAGTCATCAGATTGTTCAAGAGCCACTCAAGGCACCTGCATGGAAAGCAAGGAATTAGGACCTCTGTTGTTTCTTCTCTATGTCAGCAATCCTGCAACAGCTGCTCCATCAGTAAATTTGCAGACAATGCTAAACTGGGTGGGATTGTGGATCTGCTGGAGGGCAGGAGGGTTCTGCAGAGGGATCTGGACAATCAGTGGGCCAAGGACAAGGACATGAGGTTTAATAAGGCCAAGTGCTGAGTCACTGCGGAAAGCCCCCGCAGCTCCAGGCACGGGCAGGAGGGGCTCAAGAGCTGCTTGGCAGAAAGGGACTTGGGGGGGCTGATAGCTGGCTGAGCATGAGCCAACAGTGTGCCCAGGTGGCCAGGAAGGCCAATGTCATCTTGGCCTGTACCAAAAATAGCGTGGCCAGCAAGACCAAGTAAGTGACCATTCCCCTGTACTTGGCACTGGTGAGGCTGCACCTCAAGTGCTGTGTCAGCTCTGGGGCCCTCACATAACAAAGGACATTGAGGGGCTGGAGCATGTCCAGAGAAAGGCAACAAGGCTCATGAAGGGTCTAGAAAACATGTTTCATAAGGAAGAGCTGAGGAAGCTGGGTTTGTTTAGTCTGGAGGAGGCTCAGGGGAGACCTCATCACTCTCTACAACACCCTGAAAGGTTGTAGTGAGCTGGGGCTGGTCTCTTCTGCCATGCCTGCAGTGAGAGGACATCAGGAAATGGCCTTAAGCTGACACATGGGAGATTCAGGTTAGGTATTTTACATTTTTTTTCTTGTTTGAGTGGTCAGGCATTGGAATAGACTGCCCAGGAAGGCAGTAGAATCACCACCCCTGGAGGTGTCTGGATCTGGCTCTGGGTGATGTGGTTTAGTGGTTTCAGTGGTAGTGCTGGGTGGATGGTTGGACTGGATGATCTTATAGGCCTTTCCAACCTTGATGATGCTAAGATTCTACTCTAAAAGAATACTAAGACAATTAACCTGGTCATTATGGCCCTGTGTGTAAATTCACTGTTAATTGGCAATGTCCAAAGCAGCTTGGAGACAGTAATTCTTACTTTTTCTTCACGGAGTCCAGCCCATACATCCCTGCAGAATTGTAATAACCACATACGGTTTGGGCAGTGATGGTTTCCTTCATTGTTTCACCACATTGCTGGATTAAGCCATCCTGCAGGGAGGAAAGAACACACAAATGTTCTGAGTGTTCATTTCCCAACAGGAAATGTCAGACACTGTGCTGTCCATACAGATTTTCATGCCTGAGCCATTCCCTAAGTCCCACAGGCTGCAGTGACTGGTGCTACTGTTCAAAACATTTAAACCATCATTTCTCAGAACACACAGATGTTCCTTAAGAATATTTCCCATGAAAGAAAAGTATACTGAATACCCTCAGGGTAGAGCAAGTGAGCTCCAAAACCTATTTAATCTACTTTTAGATATCACTCTCAAAGCCCTTAATCTCACACGTCAATCTTAGTCATGGCATTTTTCAATCAATGCACTGCATTGTTTGGGATTTTCCCCACTTAGCCTGAAAAGCTGACTCACTCCTCTGGGTGAAAAAGGCCACGTGGGTGAGGATATACTGAACTGTTTCTTTCCAGGTAAAGACAAAAATACTGTCATTTCTGACTTACAAGCTGCAGCATGCAGGCTGCTGCCAGCAGGGCGACCACGCGGCTGGGGTTTATCAGCACATCATCCCTGTAGAGTGAGCCAAAAGCCACCTGCAGAGCTGCAAAGGGAACAGGAGTCAGAGACACAACACCGAGCACAGGGCATTGAAAGAGTCCTTAAATACAACCAAACCCTTTCACTGCACACCTTCTCTATGGTCTCAGACTGGCTCTTTATCTTGAGCAACTGACCAGACAGAGAACACAACACGGGGCAGTAACCAATCCATTACTGAGCTTCCACGAGTTAAACAAACTCTTCAGCACCCCCTGAGAGCTGTAAAGCTGCACCAAAAGCAGCTGAACCTCATGAGCCTTCTCTGAGTATCGCAAGGTTTAATGTAACCTCTCCCTTCAGGGTTTTGTTAAAATAAAGGGCAAGGCGTTCACTTACCTTCTACATCAATATTTTGATCAGGAATCTCCAACTCTATGACATTCATGCTGGATTCTTTCCAAGAGCCACTGAACATACTGGAAAAGTAGCCTGACTGTATGAGGGAAGAGAGAAAAAGAACTCAGCTAAGAGATTTCATCCAAATTAAAACTGCCAAAAGCAGCACATGGAACCAAACATGGTTAATATTTACCTTTATGCAGAACAAAATATATTAAGGGAACTTTCACAAGCTAAAACATTCTGACAGACTTGAGGGGCTGATTGTAGTTGCTGTTTCTGACACTCAAAATGCCTACATGAAAATTTGGGCTATGTGTGTGTAACCAGAGTAAGGAAAGGGTTTGAAAAGGCCAGAAAAAACACACAAGCTCTTTTCCCACAAACCAGTCACCAGTGGGGACAGAATTAGTCCAAGAACTAAGTCCTTAAGGTTTCTGGCAAACAACAAATCCTGCAGGCATTAGGGAATGCAGGTTTGGGGACTGAGGAGGGGGAAAACAAAAAAGAAAAAAGGCATGCAAGACATACAAATTACTGTACAAGGCTGAAGTCTCATACCAAGGACACAGACATACACATCATTTACGGCAATATACCTTTTATTATTAAGTGAAAAGCACATAAAACTAGAATTTGAGGTTTCCATCCAAATGAAGGGAAAGATAATGCTCTACTAGGGTTCCTGATTTTCCTTCCCAGCAGCAGATGTGCCCATTATGAGATGCTATCAATGCAGTTTACCTGAGAGATCAAAAAGATAAAGTCTATTTGTACAGCACCACATTCCCTGACCTCTTCCCTCAGCATTTCAGCTCAGCAAATAACACAACTTTGATTTCATTTGATCAGGTCAGTATTTCTGTACCCTCGGTGTATTCCTAACTCTGACACAAAACATGCTCCTATTAAACCCAGGACCTCGCTCATCTTTGTCTTCCTCGCGAAGCTGCCTCAGCTTTGCCACAGAGATCAACTCTCCAGTTTCATAAGGATCTACCATTTTTGTAACAGCATCAGGGAAAAGAAACCCCCCATTTCTCAGAGCTGCAGTGACCAGGCAGAGATCTGATTGTCCCTCACGGAATGCAAGGCCATGCCTGGAGAGAGCAGAGGAGCAGAAACAGCCAGGTTGAGTCTGCTCAGGGGCACAGAGGAGCATCTCAATGACATTAAGAGTCATTTACAGGGAGTTATTTCTAACCTCCAACACTCTTTTACCTACAATATCATAATCCCAAGGCAGGAGCATGCCCTGAAACAGAACCTGCCTGAGGAAATGGTGAACTTCCCCCAAAGCTCATCTCCCAAGTACAGCACTCCTACAACAAGGCCTCTGCAGACAGCCTCACAATTTTCAAACCCCACTACACAGTGGCATCCACAGACAGGATTTCACACCCCCTTTCAGTCACCAACCTGTGCTAAGGCTTCAGGAGCAGCTTCAGGAACTTGACATGCAGCAACCACAGAGCCACAGTGACAGGAAGCACCAGCAGCCTGAGGCCACACCAGCACTGTGCCCACTCTGCACAACCCAGCCCTGACTGTCCCCCCTTCCTGGGCTGCAGAGTCCCATGTGGCAGTGGGAGCTGTGCCTGCCAGCTCTGCGCCTGCCACACACCCACGGCCCTGCCAGTGCCACTGCTCCAGATCTGGCTCACATAAAGGGCTCTCCTGCTTTCAGTTTATGCTTGTTAAAAGGTTCTCACACTCTAAAAAGAAAAGGCTGTTTCCTAGAAGAAAGCAATGAAACACTTCCCTCGCTGGAGCCATGCAAGTAATTGCTGAAGCTGCTCTGGAATTCTGGCACTGACACAGCAACAGCCACAAAAACTCTAGAATTCATTCTTCCTGTCACTTGTTGCACCAGAGAAACCTCAGCCACATGCAGAGCACCTCCTGGTGCCACCGTGTCACACCCCTGCTCTGGCTCCCACTGCAGCTGACACACAAGTGTCCTCCTGTCCAGGTACAGCACCTGACAGCTTCACATCAACCCTGGCAAGGCCAGAACCCCTGAAAGCCACGGGCACAAGTGAATTCGGTGTTTCATGGCACAGTCACAGCTCCTCCCTGCTTCTGCCACAGCAGCAGTGACACAGAGAACAGACAGTGAAGCCAACAGCACCTCTGTGTTCCCAAAACACAGACACAAAGGACTTTACCTGAACACAAGCCCAACAGAAAATGTTTGTGGAAACAGCATCTTTTTGGATGTATGCACTAAGATTTATTCCTTTTCAGAGTCCCTGAGCAAACATTCCTCCTGCAGCAGCAGGGAAGCTGCAAGGAATCCTTTTGTGAAGGCTCACAACAATCATGTAACAGCTACAGAGACCCAGCACCAGCAACTCCCTGCACACAAGTCCAGTGGACAGTAAAACTGAGCTGGGACACCACAGGCTTTACAAATCCTTTCTGGACGTGCCTCCTTTGCTCTGCAAGAATATTCACATCACAGGAGCATCTCAGCCACTTGTTCAGCAAACAAGAACATGTTCTCAGGACATCAAAGACAATTGTCAGGACTGTATTCACAGAGGATGCACCAAGATTAAGAATAAAATAAATTAAATAAAATTAAAATATTAAACAGTAAGAGAGAGAAGCAAAGGAATTGTTCTAACATGAAGCTACAGCTCTGCTTCCCAACATTGCCATCCCAACCAGGAGTTGGTTAACTGTCTCCATCTACAGTAAGAGTGAAAGTCCTATATATAAAGGGGAAACAAAAGGAAAGATATCCAGTCATACTTCACAGTTCCCAGACATTCTTTTATTAAAAACACAGTTCCTACTGGAGTTATAAAGGAGCCACTTACCTGACACAAATAAATCTTGTGCAAGTTCCACTCCTCTCCCAGAGCACAGATTTTGATATCACTGTTCTCCCCATTCAAAAACAGCGTCTGATAAATATATTTCGATGTGCTTTTCAATTTTTTCCTAGTCAAAGAAAAAAGCCAACAAACGACAGACAGTGAGACACACTCCTTCAAATTCTCCCGTTACGGCGACAACAGTCGGTCTCAAGCCCTCGGGGGGTTCGTCCAGCCCAGCCCAGCCCGAGTGCCGTGTCCCCCCCGCCAGCATCACCTCCCCGTGCCCGCCGCTGCCGCCGGGACCTTTCCCGAGCGCCCCAGAGGCACCCCCTGACCCGGGGGCCCCGAGAGACCTGACCCCGACATCCCTCCCCTCCAGCCCCCCGCTCCTTCCTGCACGATGGGCTCCGACCGGAGGCCGGGACGGGCCCTCGAGTATCCCCTCAGAGCTGCTCCCCCAGCCCGGCCCTGCATCCCCCCAGTCCCTGTGGCCCGGCCCTGCAGCTTCCCCGGCACCCCCGGCCCCCTCCCTCAGCCGGCTATCAGACCTGCGGCCCCGGAGGTGGAGGAGCCGCTCCTCCCGCTCGGCCTCGCCGTCGCTGTCGCTGTCCCCGGGTCCCTCGGCCCCGCTGCGCTTCCTCTTGCCGCCCTTGCCCGCGGCCGCCGCCTCGCCCCGCGGGAGCCCTGCCTTCCGCCGCAGCACGCGGCTGCCCAGCGAGCCCATGGCCACTCGGCCGCCTCATGGGGCCGGAGCGGGGCCGGAGCGGCAGCGGCGCGGCGGCGCCGGCCGGCAGCGGCCCCGCCGCTCTGCGCCTGCGCGGGCGGGCCCGGGTGACGCGGGCGGGCGCTCCGAGCGAGGGGCGCTCCCCGTGCTTCAGTTAATGGTTTGAATTCACTTCCGAATGTTACTGTTTTACTTAATCGCAACTAATACATATATGTTAATAACAAATAGTGCGTTATTCTTAAATTATTCTTAGCCAGCATTTAGCAAAGTTGTCATAAGCTTGGGAAAATTACTGTAAGTTTGATAAATTCTGATGTGCTTCAATGAACACGGCCTGGGAGAGAACCGTGTTGGTGAGGTTGGACATCTGAACTGTAGAATTATGGACAATTCCCAGAAAACGGAAGATAAAAAAGAGACAAAGACTGACTTTATGCGTTGGAAAGTCCTTACCGGAGGTAAAAGATTCTGTAAAGATTAAAATCGTGGACTAATTAGCATAAGGAGCAGCTCTGCAGCCGCTCCTCACCCCGCCAGGGCCCCGCGGCAGTGCACAGGAGTTCGGAACAAAAGTCTTTCCCTGTGTCCCCTCCCAGAACACACCAGCGGGACAGAAAATACAGAAACAAATTCTTTATTAATCTTTCAACACTCAGCAACCTGACCCACGGCACTGAAACCCACCCCCAGCCCGAGCACGTCGGCAGCTGCTGTGCTGGGCATTTCCCTGTCCTGGGCAGAGCCCTCAGAAGAACTGGATAAAGCTCTGCCTCCTCTCCTGGAAAAAGTCAGGAATGTGTCTACAATGGCAGCCCAGAGAATGAGAAAGGAAATTATTTTATTGGAGGTCACAGAGGCATCTCCCATTCCAGCCAGCAGCAGCTGTTCTAGAGGAAGATGATGATGGAAGCGGGGTGTAGCCACCCCAGTGTTTCAGCTTTGACAATGCAGCCTCAGTCTCATCCTTCAGAACAGGATTATACACCAGCAGTAAAAAATAAACTGCCAAGCCAAAGCAGAATGCCGTTTTTGTAGAGAACACAGTGAACAGGCAGGTGTGTAGGGGAAAAGTCTCTCCCAGAGGTTGATGTGGACGTCCAGGAGAGGCCTAGGCACAAACACAGATCCCTTATTGGTCCTGTGACATGGGGCAGCTATCAGCCAGCGTGGGGACGTGTGGGCAGGCGTGCCAGGGAGATTTGGGGAATTACCTCAGGGAGATTTGGGGAGCTGCCACAAGGAGATCTGGAGAGGTGTCCTGGGAAGATCTGGGGAACAGCCCCAGCACCAGGCTGCTGAGGTGGGGTTTTGGGGACAGCTCATTCCTTAAAAGGCACCATTCCAATGACATCACTTTATCCAGAGCAGAGTTTGTAATATAACCCTAATTATTTATACTCCCATGATCAAGCAGACAGACCAAAAGCACAAGGCTGCTCTAACCAGGGCAGGGAAAGGTTCTTCTGATGTCACCAGTGACAACTTCCCCACGTGCAGATCTACAGGCAACATATACATACAGTACAGCCAGGCTGTTAATGCTCCACACCAACAGAGGCAAGTTAACATGTAAATGCTTGTATTTTAGATATTTGAGGTCTTTGTGTTTTAATTCTACCCAGAAACTGAAGCAAACCTGTGTTCTGCAGTCTCCATATACAAATGAGGTTGGCTTTTCCCTATGCAGCCTCTCACACTTTGCATCCAGGTTTGCTTTAGTTGTTCCTTTTTTCTGGTGAACACAACAGCAAAGGGATAGCTGGTCAGAAAACAACTTTTATACCTTTGGTTATAGCATTCTGTGTAAGAAGAGCTTCACCCGCCCAGTTAGTAGGCAAATGGGTGTTCCAAGCATAAAGTGTATCAAAAGGGTCAGCCAGAATGGCCACTATCTAACCAGTGCACGAACTAACCTAAGCCAATAATCAGAGTAATTAATAAGGCATTTGTGAAAAAAAAAAAGAAAGAAATCTTTATCGTGATTGGGCTTGATGATCCTAAAGATCTTTTCCAACCTAAACAATAATTTTATCAGCTGCTTCCCATCACCCAGCAGGTCCTCCAGGCCTCCTTTAATCCTCCCCACCACACAGCCTGAGCAGAACCTTCCTGTAGTCCCCTGAGCAGTCTCCCTAGAGAGAGCAGAAGAAAGGAACACCATTAATTTTGCATCTCCATGGAAAGCAGGATTCTTTCCAGCATAAATGTCTTATTGTAGTGTTTGCACCCTCTTCGACAATTTAATAACCAAGAACATTCAGGAAAGTTTTCAGTACATAAATGTAAAGTCTCCTTAATTCCACCTCCTCTAAAATACCCAAAAGGCATCGAGAGGGTCTCCTTGAAGCTGCTTAGCAAATCCAGGTCTGTCTGTAAGATTCTGGAGCTTACCTTAATGAAGGAGTGGAGTGATTTCCCGTACATGGCCAGGAACTCCCTCCTGATGTACAGCATGTCTATTTCCGAGCGGGACACCATCACCCGGACCAGCGTGCTGTCATCTGTGCCCAGGCCCTAAAGGAACACAGCAACCAGCTACAGCTGCAAAGCACTTTGGACAGACCAGTGACAGACACAAAGGTTTGGCCTTCTGTGGAATCCATTCCTAATTAGATCAATTTTGCAATTAATGCAGGGATGCACTACGAGCTCTGAGCTTCCTGAAGAAAAGAGGTCCACAGAAAAACTCAAGACTTCTTTTCTCCCCCCAGTTAGTTTCTTTTTCTCTAACGGCTGTCATGCTAGTGACTCAAGCATGGAGAGGTAGGGGGGGAAAATACCAAAAGCTCTTTACCTTCATGGATTTGTACAATCTTTCAGCAAAATATGCAGGTTTATTCCTCAAGCACTTTACTGTAAGGGAGACAAGAACAAGAGAATTAAAGCAAATAAACACTGAAGGAGAAGGTCTTCCAAACCCTTCTAGCACTTTCTCACAGCAGATGTTTATTCTATAAAAATGCAACTCAACAAGAACAGTGCAAACATCCAGAGTCAGTGACCTGCTGTCAGTCGATGTCTCCATGCCCAGTGTACAGCAATAGAATATTTTTAAGGCTTTAAAGTTTCCAGACAGCAAATGTCAAGCTGCCAAAGCATCCCTTGGCAGAGAAATACAACGCACAGAGCCTTCTTACCAGGTCATATCTGCAAAGATTAAAACACTATGGCTTGTAAAACAGTGAAAAAGAATCTGCCTCCTGAAGCTGTGCAAACAGTATCTTCAATTATTTAATTAGTTTGTAGACAAAGTTTAAAAGCAGGGAACTCACCCACAGCTAACAAAGCATCCTCGAGGTCTCCCGACATCTCGGATTTAATGCTCTCTGTGATGTCCTTATTAGCAATCCCTCTGTACACATCAAAAACTAGGAGGAAGTGTCGGGATAAAAAGAGCCAAGTGAGCTGCTTCAGTGTGTAACCCCCGAGGATCACTTTGCAAGATCAAGCTCCTCATACCCTGTACTAACATTGCACCATTACCGTGACATTGTAAGCTAAATCAGGGCTACCCCTCAGAAATAATTCATTTTAATTATCAGCTGTCTTGCTAATTAGCCAACCAGTGCTGCTAGGATTTTCCAGAACTGCTGTTTAATGCAGACAGTTTCCATGCTTAGCTCTGTCCCACGGGAGTCACACTTCATTATCTCCAATTCACAGACTAGAGCAGGTTGTATGGATGTTTTTCTCAACTCCCATTTTGTCTCATGAGGGAATAAAATGGTCCAAAAGAATTGAATCAATTGGCCCCAAGAATATCTGTTGTCTCAGGAAGGGATCACAGTTAAGGAACAAGTACAAAGCTCCTACAAAAGTACTGTCCTCAAACAAGGGAAAAAATGCAGGACACCAGAGAGGTCCTACCTCTTAGCAGGTGGCACCTGTTCCGTGTGCAGAGGATGGACATGAACTGCACCTCATCTGTTCCCCATTTCTTCTCCCCAGCTTCATACAGGCACTTGAAGACATTTGAACAAAGTGAGAGCACCAGTATATATAACGAGGCTTTTACTTCACAGAACCATTTGGTTTGGAAAAGCCCTCTAAGGTCATGAAATCTAACCCTTCTCCTGTACTGCCAAGGCCACCACTAACCCATGTCCCCAACTGCCACATCCACAAATCTGTTAAATCCCCCCAGAGATGGGGACTCCACCCTGCCCTGGACAGCCTGTGCCAGAGCTGGACAGCCCTTTTAGGGGAAAAATATTTCCTAATATCCAATCTAGTCTCCACCTTGGACACTGCTGACTAACACAGCTTCAGGCTTACTCATCTACCTTGAAAAAAAAGTAGTCTAGAAATAGCAGGGATTCACCACACATCACACATACAAGCACATACAGTTCTTGCAAGGAAGCAAATTGCTACACACCTGAGCATCTTGTTGAGCAAGGGCCTCATCCACAAATGTTCCCTCATCTCTGTTACCCTGCAGAGATACAAGGGTAAAAAAACTCACTTCAACAGAGCAACTAATGGAAGTAAGTCCTGCAAATTCCCCATTCAAAACCACTTACTAGAAATGTATAATGGGGTTCTTAACATTGAATAGTGAGTTATTAATACAGCAAAACATGATTCAGAAGTGATTTGTTCTTCCTTTTAAAACAAGCAACCATCCACTGTAATTTAAAAAGAGCACATGGCTTTAAGGCATGCCCACAGTGAAGGTGCTCTCCCTGCAGAAGCTGGTGTGAAATGCTGGTGAGGTGAAATGCAAGAGAAGTGAAACAACAGCCAGCCTGAAGCACCTCAGTGAGTGAGAGATGTCCAGCAGCAGATTCACTCCCATTATTTCCCCAATCCTGGACTCACCGTCGCGAGGGACACGAGGACTCTGCGGAACATGGAGGATGTGTCAGAGACAATGTCGTCCTCGAGGGTGGAGCCGTATTCTGCCAGAGCACACACACAGCAGATCTGTTACCAACAGCTCACAGAATCACAGAATTTGCCGAGTGGGAAGGGACCCACAAGGATCACCAAGTCCAACTCCTGGGCCTGCATAGAACCATCCCCAAGAGTCCCACCGTGTGCCCAAGAACGTTGTCCAAACACTCCCTGAGATCCATCAGGATTGGTGCTGTGACCACTTTTCTGGGGAGCCTGTTCCAGTGCCCAGCTACCCTCTGGGTGAAGAGCCTTTTTCTAATATCTGTCCTAAATTGTCCCCAGGATTCGAGTTGCCTCAGCAGTGCCAGCACAGGGGGACAGGCATTGCCCTCTCCTGCTGGCCACACTGTGACTGGGACAAGCCAGGATGCCCTTGCCCTTCTCGGCTTTCATCCCAGCAATCCAGCTATTGTATTGAGTGGTACAGCACAAAATTAGGAAGCATAGTCAACATAAAACTGGCAAAAGATCCACCTTGGCCAGACCTCCAGCTGACACACATAACCACCTCACCCCATTACATTTACACTGACTCAACTTCTGGGTGGAATTCTAGTCCTTGATGCTGACAGACCCTTCTCCTGCCTCTTCACACACCCCTGCACACACACAAGTGGCTCCTCAGCCAGTATGAACTTGCAGAGTGAGCTACATACGGAGTTTGTAGTTCTCGTTGATGTGCCGGATCTCTGCGTTGGTGCGAGAGGCCAGGATTTCAATCAGGCAGCCCTCATCTGTCCCTGCTCCCTAGGGAATCACAGAGACAAGAGCCAAGATTATGACAACTGTTTTGAAAGGCAACTATGACTTTTGTTTATTATAGTTAGGTTAATAAGAAATTAATAATATACAATTGTGCCATTGCACACTGAATTGACCATAACTCATGCAACATAAAAGAAGATTTCCAAACCTTTAGAGCCCTCCTCAGTTCATGTACATCATACATGGTGGTAGGAGTCATCAAACCAATGATCACCCTTTCAAAATTCCCACTCAGCTCAGACTTCAAGTCATCAATCAAATCCTAGAAGACAGAAAGAGAAGAAAGGAGAAGACATGGCCTTTGAGAAGAGGAAGAACTCATTCACCGCTTTTCTTCATGCTCCAACCCTCCTCGGATGAACAGTTACTCTGAAGTGAACAAGACCAAAAAAACTTGGCCAAGGAAAGCTTGTGCTCAGTGCCAATCATATTCTTGTGGAGACTGGGACATTCTTCACATTTCACCCAAGTGATGCAAACCAAAAAAGATCCAAAAAATCTCTCAATTAGAGCCACAGCTGCTGATCTCTGAAGAGACCTACCCTGCCAATAGTGCTTTTATAGGTGATCAGAACTTGCTGGCGTTGGGAAACGTTCAGTTTGGTCAAAGTCTCAATGATGGCATCTTCATCTGTGCCTGGAAGGAACCAATGAAAACCAGTCAAGCAGCTTGTACCAGAACCAGAGGCCTGCTCTGCCCTTGCCCAGGGTGTGCTATTGGTCACATAATCTTACACACATCTTTGCACAACCTGGGCCTCATCTGTGCACAAGTGCCTCAGCCCAGCAGCACCACACCACAGGAAAAAGAAAACAAGAGTCTGATTGAGGATATTTTTATGGCCAAGACTTGGATTTCCTGAAGGAAAAGAGGGGGGGTTCAAGTTAACCAGTTCCCTCCAATGCCCTTGCAGGGCAGTGAGGGGATGCAAATGGCTGAACTTCCCTTCCGAAAAAACACCAGTAAAAACCTTCCCAACCATCACAGCTAAAAAAGGTGTAACAGTGGAGGGAGAGCAACTTACCAAGTCCCTTCATGGCCTTCCTTAGTGCCTGTGCTTCTTGCTCAGCACTGAAAGTTGAGACGCCCTTGACTGTTGCCTAAACCCATACGAGAGGAGTTATGAAAAGTAGTCACAAAGTGAGACACACGCAGAGTAGAGTTGAATTTTAAAAAAAAATAGACTATTCAAAAGATGCAAACATGTATTTTGGAAAGTGGCAGCAAGTAAAGTCCACCCTCCAAACATGATTGATTTTATACCAGGTTCCATCCTATCTTGAAAAGAAATGGTTTGTTCTAGAGGGACTTCCCAGCCACATAAGAAATAAGCCACAGGGACTCAAGTGAAACAAGAAAATATCTTAATGGGGCTGCCCATGGAGTATCTGCTTTCCAGTTAAATAAGGGCACACAGCCTAAAATCACTGTTCAGTCCATCTTCTAACCAGCAGTTTTCCATGTAAATCATAGAAAAGGCTGTTCCCATGAAAACCCCATTCCTGACTCCTCTAAGAGCAGTCAAGGACCATCATTCTGCTAAACACCAAACAAGGAGGTTTATCTGGAGAAATGAATGTTCTTTGAATTAATATCTGATCAGGTTTTCCATTAACTCCCCAAATAAAAAAGCCTGCATGTGTGGGTCATTCTCCTCTACAATGAGGAAGGAGAGAGAGGTGATAAATTCATCCCTCTGAAGAGACAGACAGTGACAGTGTTCTTCCTGCTGTGCCCTTATCTGAACTACACTCCCCACATTTATCAGGTCAGAGCAAAGGCTTGGCACAGCCTGGCACAGCAAACACACACACTCACCATCGTCTCAGATTTGGTCAACCTGTTATTGTCTGTGTCCGGGGCACTTAGACAGCTGTAATAAGAAACACAGGGAGTGTTAGTTTTCTAGCAAATAATTAATAGAATACACCTTCCTTTGAAGGTTAATGAAGCTGGTTAGGTAACCATCTAATTCTTTGAGGATTAAAGCAAGATTGAACAGCCCAAGTGAAAGCCCAGAGCAGCTTCCCGGAGTGTCCAGCCCTGCTTTGCACTGAGCAAAGGCTGGATCATGACAGCGCAGGGCCAGGGCCAGGCTGGAAGGGATGTGGTGGACAGGCAAGTGATTAGCACTGGTAATTTAATATGATTTTTCTCTACTGCCAGTGTGACAGCCTGGCTCGGGCTACAAGGAGAAGCAGACAGTGTTGCCCTGGGAGCAAAGAAAATAGACTTGATTCCCATGTCCTTCAAAACACTTGGCTTTGACCTTGGCAGGTGAGGAGAGCCTGAGGGTGAAGCAGGGTGAGGATGAAGTAGGGTGAGGGTGCCCACACAGCCCTAAGCCTTCATGGACCTTCCTGGGAGACAACAGACATTGTGGTGTAGGTGAGCACACAAAGGTCATAATTTTGTTTTCAATCATAGAGCCTTTGCATGAACACGCACAAATTTTCTTGTATCCCTGGTCACTTGACAGGACGTCACATATCAGGACAAGGTTCACTTCCCCACAACTCAAGTTTATCCCAAGCATCTCAGAACAGGAGTTAGGAAAGGCAGACTCAAAGAGATACCTACATATAGTAGGGTTGAATTAAATAAAAAATAAATTCAAAATATGCAAACACAGTGACAGGAAGTAAAGTCCACCCACCAAACGTGGTTTTATTCCAGGGTTGAGTGAGTTCTCTCATTAAAGCCCTGAAGCAGAAGCAGAGGTGCTAGCAGCGAATGACCTCTCTCCCCAGTTCTACTCATGGGGCTTAATAGCTGCTATCCATGAGCCCAGACAGTTGTGCAAGAACAGGAGTGTGTTTGCTCATGCTCCACATGACTCCTACAGCCCTGGGTGTGCTGTTCAGGCCAGTTAACTCTCAGTGTGGCACTTGCCGTGGATGTGTAAGGCTCAGGAACTCCTGGGTACACCTCTACCTTGCTACACCCTGTGCAATCAGGCAACATACAGCCATTAGTAGTGTTGAGTTTGCTTTCTTTCATCTGATCATAAATTCCAGCAATCACATTATGACCTAGACTTCAGAAAAGTCATCTTTGCTCTTCTCTAATCTTTTACAGAAGTAAAAAGCCAATTCTATTTGCTTTAGTCAAACACTAAATGAAGGCTCCGAATTTCACTGCTGTTATTATGATGGAGCTTTACCATCCAGGTGGTTTGTACACAAGTTTAGCAAGTCAATTAGAGGGCAAAATAAAGGTCAGTAGCAAGGGAAAGGGAAGCAGAGAAATTCTGAGTGCAAATGAGCTGGCAGAAGGAAACTATGAGGAGAGTCTGCATGTACTGGATTCAGGGCAAATGGTCTCACAACATCCATTTACAGCAGAAATACCACACTGAATATTGACTGCAGGATTCTGATTTCTTCATCCTGTGAACATCACTGGGAATTGAAAGAGGAGGGCACGGAAAAGGCAGCAGTGCAAACCCCATCACTCAATCTGCAAACGCTGGTTTGTTCCTGGAGCATTTCTGTGTGAGAAGGAGCCACTGAAGTTACAGGTGGGAGAGCTCAGCAGTTCAGCCAGGCTGTCCAGCAGTGGCCCCTGTAACTCTTTCAACAGCTAATGGGGTTTGTAGCTGGGGCTTTAGACGAATGAAACTCTCCTAAGCCACCCCTTGGCAAGCAGAAAGAGAAGGGAACTGCTCAGCAGATTTGCCAGCGCTCAGTAGCTTAACACAATTCCTGGCCTGCAGCTCAATCAGGAAAAACAGCTTCAGGATAGGAACAATACTTCGCTCTGTGTTTTGAAGAATTAAACTACACATGCAACAGTCAGCCAGCCAGTGCTATGGTCCTGATGTTATTTGCTTCACCCCAGTATAAATGCCTGGTACAGTAAACCTGGCTTAGAACAGGCTCAAAACACTGTGCCCAGGTGATAGAGTGCAAGTGTAGGAGGCATCCCTCCCATTACTCAAGTTTTTTTCCACAGATGATCTTTTCCTGGCAGGCTTTATCAGCTAATCAGCCTGTTTTAAGTCCATATCAACATCCTCTAAAAGCTGAATCCAGAATAAACAATTTATCAGTAAAGTGCTGAGACTATCACGTGTGCTGGCCAGTTCAAGTTTAGGCTTGAACACAATCAGGTTTTCCCGACTGTGCTCAGAGCACACACACAGGAACCAGCAAGGAAAGCTTCCAACAGCTTAAGAGGATATAAACACAGGGTGTCCCCCGTCCCCCCCACAGTTTGAGCTCGCAGCCTTGCCTGTCCTAGACCTCGGATCTGGATGGAAACCCACTGCTTTGTGACCCTTTTCCTTGCGAGGCAAACACCGGACTTGTCTGACGAGTTCCTTCATTCAGTGCACGTTTAACCAAACACGACCCACACCCTGCGCCAGATCAGCTTTTCCACAGCTCTGTCACGGCCAGGTGTTCCCGGTGCGCGGGATGCAGGCCCGGCTGTGCTCCCGGGGCGCCTGGGCTGGGGCTGGGGCTCGCCGCAGGGTCACTGACTCCGAGTTTGCAGCTCAGGAAAGGATCTCCCGTCTGCCACGAGCCCCGCGCCAGCTGAAATATCCCAGCGCCTCCCACACGCTGACCTTTATCTGGCCACTGCCCTCAGAAGGAATAAAAATATTATTTTATAGCCATGTACGCCTCATTCAGCCTGTGCGACCACCCCGAGCCGTGTCACCCCCCGGCCATGCCCTCCATGCTCCAGCGGCCAGCGGGGAGGACGTGCCAGCCTGGGCACGGCACAAATAGGAACCAAAACCCGCACTCCCTGTGCCCGGGAAGGGCCTGCCCTTCCTCCATCCCACAACTGCCCCCTGTCCTTCCTCAGCCCCGGCCGGAGCCCCCGGGCTGCCCCAGTGCCTTGGAATCGCGGGCATCGCCCAGCCGGGGCTGCCACTGCCACACTGCAGTCACTGCGCGCTGGAAACCGGGGATGGCGCTTGGCAGCTTCCCAGGCACCTCCAGCCGTGCAGCCCCGTCCCCATGCCAAGGCGGATCCCCAGTTCGCTTGGCACTCACCTGCTGTCCCACGCGGGTCCCTGGCAGAGATGGGGAGAGCTTCGGTGGCTGTCCTGGGTGGCAAAGTCCCCGCCCTGGAGACACGCGGCAGTGACGCGAAGGAGCTCCAGCCCGGCTCTGCCCATCCCTAAACAGTTGTAATCCAGAGCAGGAGAAGTTCCGCAGGGAGCCTCACTCACACTGCACGTTTGGGATGTAACCCCAAACTGCACTTTTGGGGTTACACGGAGGCCTGGCAAGTTGGGACGGCTTCCATGCCCCCTGGCATTCCCTGTAGAAATCCCTGGGAACAGACGGGCTCTGGCTGCGGGCTCTGGTCTCTCATGTCTGCGGCAGGGCACACCCGAGGGGGGAGCGAGGGGGACGACGGCGTGGAGCGTACAGGCAGCAACATCCTCGAGCAAGAAGTCCTGTTCCTCCCCCAGTGTTGTTTGTGGGGATTTCTTAGCTGTATCGTGCCTCCTCTGCTCCTCCAGCACCCCTCTGGGTCTTCAGCATCCTCATCCCTTGTCAAAGAACTCTGCATTGCAAATAGCCATGATTTCAGTAAGGATGATTCTTTGCATAAAGTTTATTCATTTTGCCCCAATAAATAGCAGTGCCCTCAAACCAAGACCCTTCAGGCAAAGGGACTTTACTTTTACCCTGATTTGCCCCTGCCAGGGTCAGCCATAGACACGATCACAAGGCTGACAGAGGGAAATCGGCCTTGCAATAGACACATCTTGTCTTCAAGTGTTTATCCTCAGGACCTTTAGTCTCCTCTGATGCCAAAAGTGCTGTTATTATCATGGCTAAACCAACCATCTCAGGTTTTTTTCCAGCTCATAGGACAGCATGTCTCATCCCTGTGCCTCTTTGCACATGCTCGTTTGCTGGAAGGACCCTAAATTTAGCAGCTTGGATGCAGGCAGGCTGTGTCTCAGTGAGCATGTCTGTGTGGTTTGTTTATTACAGCTCCCGCTGCAGCTCAGCCTTCCAAAACAGCTCCACAGAGCCCAGCACTGCTCATGCAAGGAGACATGGACCAGGGGAACAGGAAAACCACGTTCAAGCCTCAAGCCCTCTCCTTTCGCACTGCAGAGCCTTTTTCCTTGCAAAATCTGGCACTTGACCCTGACTAGAATTTAGTGTGGACCAGCATGTTATAAACTGTCTCTAAGGAGAAACTCTTCTCTTTCCTACATCTGTGAAAGTTTCCATTCTCATCTTTTCTTCTCACGTCAGCAGTCCCTGCTCTGGACCCATTTTAATCCACCAGCAGAACTGCTGTGTTTCTCCATCTTACACTGCCAGTGACTTTTTTTAGCCTGTGTATTTTCATCCTTCTGTTTGCTTCCCAGTCTCTTCAGCCTCCAGGACTGGAAGGCTCTGTCACTGCTGACATTGATATATGCAACAGTAATTATTCAAGACCATGAGTTATTAATTTTCTTTACAAATTATTAATCCTTTAAATATTGCACCAATCCTGCCATTTGTGATTTTCATAATTTAACCTTTTCTTTCCCCCTGGGAGAGGCACCAAGTAAGAGGAATACTTGAAGATGTGTTTGTGTGGATGTTTTTGGCCACCTGGAATTAGTCATGTAAGTGTAGTCCATTCAGCAGCTAGATCCTGATGCAACACACAGCCAAGTTCCTTGTAATCTTGGCTGGTTATGGGTGCTGGCTCCAAGGCCATCTGATTCAGTCACGATTATTTGGACCAGAAAGGAAAAAAACAAGAAACAAACAAACAAAAAAAAAGGCACAAAAGCTTCTGGCATGCTGAGAGTTGGCTGAGCTTCTCTGGAAGGCAGATAGAATGATAGGGGATTTGTACCTTGTTACAGGAGCTTCTCCCTTCAGGAGGGAGAAGGGTTGTTGCTGTATTTTCCTACAGAAGGTTCAGGTGACAAAGCTTTGTCTCTCCAGGAGCTCTTTGTAGGGTCTGCTCTGCTATCACGTTTGTCTTCATCTCTGAAAGGATAGAAAGGCTATGGTTATCCTTCAGTATCTCCAGCTGAAGCACTGGCTGGCACAGTTTTGCTGTCCTTGCATCAAAAGAGAGACAGCAAGGGACAAGCCCACAGTCCCTCTCCATACAGTGACAGAGTGCACTGCCCTTCTATTCATGGATATTTCATTTGTCCCATCATATTTTAACCACCCCAGTTATAAAGCTCTCAACCCCCCAGACTTTACTCAGTTACACACATGCTTTCTATTCCCATTCCATCCTACTGTTTTCCCATCTACAAAAGACCTAATAAGAATTAAAGGTCACAGAAAAACAGGGAGGGCAGTGTGCATTAAGTAAATAAATTGAGCTCAAGCAGCAGCCCGTTAGGAAGGGGGTATTTATTCAAAGTCCCACAATGTGAACCTCTAGAAAATGGCAGCATTTGTTTTTTGCCTGAAGGACCTGACCTTTTAAATTTGCACCTCAGAGAGCAAAGGAGCCTTGTGCTAGGAGGAGAGATTTTCAGTGTGTCCTTTCATTAGCAGGTACCCGCCTTCAGCTTTAGAGAAACAGCCTCACCTCATTCACTGAGCTCCAAATTCTGACACTAATGAAGTCATTCACCAAGTGAGGGTCAGAATTTGGGCCTTTGGGAATTAAGCAGGTGTTTTTAGGAGGTTCATAAGTGAAGTGCTCATTTTCATACCTGACCACTGGCAGTTTGCAAGCAGCAGCCCCTTAAAATGGGGTTATTTAAAGGTTGCACAAGTGCTGTGGGAGTGTGTTGGATGCTGCAGCTCAGTCAGTGTTGTCTCCATAGCAGCAGTACCCGAAGGTAGGGTGGAGGCTGAAAACCAGCCTTTGCTTTTCTAAAGCGCTGAGTTCTGTGTCTTGTAAGAGAGTAAAGAATTCTCACATTCTGTATATTAATATCACAATAGTCCCAAAGTGAACTGCAGTTGTTAGAGCTCACTGCAGAGATCCAGGGGCACTTCTGACCTTAGAGCAAGGGTGTGTCCTTACCTGCTGTTCAGTAAGGTGAAACAGCCATTTCCTCAAGTCAGAGGTGTTTCGGGAAGAGGTGTTTTGGGGAAGATCTGTAGGAAGAGGCAGCCTGGAGCTTTTGATGTATGACTGGAGTAGAGCCCTTCTAACATAAAGAGAGGAAGGAAAATGAAACACACTCCCAGACCTAGGTAAGCAGTGCTTATTTGAGGTGGGAAAACGGAACTATTCCAATTCACATAAGAAATTAGAGTGCTCTTAACTCTTCATAACCATTAGAAACACTGCTTCTGCATTCAGTATTATCAGGGGAATGCGCAGCACTCTCCCTTTTAGCAATCCAGGCAGGATTTAGAAGCTGGAGCACAGCACAACAGCACTGCTATGCAAGTCAAAGGCTCTCTGGGTAGATTACATAAACATAAATGTCACACAAGGCCAAGAAGGAACTGGGGAGCAGAACTGATTTGAGAAAATGCCTGTAACCCAAGATGCCTTTAAAACAAGAGACCACTTGGACACAGGGACCCACATGCCTCAGACAATAAGTTGTAAGGGGAGACAGCAATGAGCACTGCAAGGATGAGACAGCCAGGAGTCAAATTCCCCTTTTCAAGTGTGCTTCAATCACCAGGTTTTTAAGGTGGGGATGCTCGTGTGTTCTGCAGGCAGACACACAGCAGGGGATCCCGGATGCTCTCACAGTTCCTCATGCTGACAGCTCTAACAGCATCTTGGGTGCTGGGGGGCTCTCCACACTGCTGTCCTCCAGCATATGCTGTGCTGACACTGCCTCAGAGATGCCCACCCACTCTGCCTTTCTCCCACAGAGGAACTGAAGGCTGCACTTGGCCACGGGCCCAGTCTGCTATTTTCTTTTATTCACTAAGGCTGTAAACAGCAGGGAATGCAAACAGTCTGGGGCCATCGGTGGTCTGATGGCTTCATTGGCTGCCTATGTCCATGAATCCATCCACAGGGGAACGAGTGTCAGCAAATACCTCCAGAGTGGGGTTGTGAGGATGACTAGACACTTGTGGGGTGAGACTTTTCCCATCAAAAGAGCCCATTGCTGTCATACATTCTGTCTTTTGCTTTTGATCCTACTTGTATTGTCTCACCTGCTGTTCAAAGTGAAAACAGGGCTGCTATAACATCTCCATCTTACATTACAATTTTTGTACAAATATAATAATTTTCTCTTGGACAGCTACTCCTCATCAAGACTAACTGATACAATTTAGGCCCCAGATCTCGAGGCATTTGCCAGCTCCCAGTCAGGGAAGTTCCCAGTACCCTGTGGAAGCTGTAGATTATTTGTGGCCCCTTCTTCCCCAGAGCTGCAGGCTATGAACTGCTACACCATTGCTTTCGGCAGCTTTAAATGCATTATCAAACTTAAATTTCATTTAATGGGCTTAATGAATGTTTACTTTAATTAACGTAGATATAGTTCTGAAGAGGAAATGAGTAGCTTTCACTTTTTTCTTCTTAATTAATATCTGCCTCCGTGTAGTTTTATCTAACTTAGCTGCTCTGTAATTTGACTATAACCCAGCTCTAGGGGATGGAAACAGAGCCCACCCTCACAGGGAACAATTCCTTTCTTATATCCAATCTGAATATCTCCTCTGTTATTTGAAACAGTTACTCCTATCACTGTCTGACTGTGTAAAAAGTGTCTCTCTCAACATCCGTATCAAGATAAACATAACCGTCTGATTAAGACTTAATTATTATGCGGTGCATTCAGGAAACTGTGACCACTGCTTTGTTCCCCCTGGACAGTCAAGTGTCACCAAGAACAGGAAGCTGTGCCGGCTCTTTTCTCCTGCCGCTCCTCGAGCTCTCCAGAAGGGGCCAGTGTGCCCTCGCCTTTCGGGAACCGCAGGAAACTTGTCCAGGCCTGTGTTTTTATTTAGAAAATGCTGAGCTGTCTGGAAAGTTTGATGAAGTGGGATGCAGCTGTTTTAATGTGCTTCTTCCTGGGGATTTGATTGCATTTTCTGAGCAGTGCAGGAGAACCAGGGATCAGGGAGACAATGTGCAGGGAAGCAGCTCTGCTGACCACACTCGGATATTTTAAACCTTGCGTCATGGGATTTTAGCAGCTTAAAATTTGGTGTTTAGGATTGAGCGTATTAGTCAGACTGAGGTTCCTCCCTGCAGCAGGACAAGTCTGGGAGCACTCTGGAGTCACTCTGGGCTGACACGGGAGAAGCACCAGGCCATGTCTGTGCTGCAGCCACCGATCAGCTTTTTCACTTAGAGCTTTCAGGCCTCAGTTCCCTGATCCCTGTGAAGGTCATTGGGATTGCAGCAGTGCAGCCAAGCCTTGTGCCTTCTGGAATAAACCATCTCCTCAGCATCTGCAGCCGGGGATGGCTCTTGCTGTGCTTCTGCTCCCCAAAGTGGTCATGGATGGAGTTTGTGCGCCCATGGGCTGAACATCAGAGCCCCCAGCCGTGTGTGGGTCTGACACTCCCTGCATTGCACTGCAGGTATGGTTAAAAAAAGCCCTCTCAGAGCCAGGGAGGAGGCTCAGCAGTGCATCTGCAGCTCTCTGCATGCAGTGGCTTTTATCTTCTTTAGTTGGAAATGAGTCATTTCCCTGTACTGTACAGAGATGCCCAATTTTGTTGGAAATTGTTCAGTTCTGCAGAGTCCCCAGAAATCCTCATTGATGGGACCTGATTCTTGCACTGGGTGTTTGACCTCAGACTTGAGAGACGCCTGGGGATTTTCACAGGTTGGAGGAATTAAAAAAAATAATTTAAAATAACAGATAGAAGCAACTGAGACTTTATTCAGTTCGTATTTTTCTGAAGGGTGTGTGAACCTTCTGTATTGACCACTGGCAATTAATTCATCACAGAGCCCCAAACCAAGCAGGTTTCATGTACATTAAAGCCTGCAAATGAAAAAGGGACTGTTTTCACACGTTTGTTAGCTGCCTGGCTGAAATGATTGCAGTTTCAGCTGTCTGGACTTGGGGTGTACTTGGAAATGAGTGCAGTCAGAAGCCACTCTAAAAATTATGGCTGACTGAAGGTGGTCAAAGGAGGACTTTGAGGTCTGCAGGGTGGGCTTGTGGGCCCTTACCTATAACACCTGCTGAGGAAAAGGATAGTGGAAGAGGTGTAGCATTATCCACAGTGAAAAGGCACAGTGGCTCAGCAAAAAACAACTGTACTGTGATGTGCTGTCAGATCTGTGTATCCAGGTGCTAAATGTTACCACCAGCAATTTTACCTGCCTGTTCTGAGAGCTATATGTATCTTAAAAGTCTTCAAACACTGTGAGGGAAGACCAATTAGATCCATTTACAACACACTGATCCAGTCTCACCTGGGCATTGCTGGAAGCCCGTAACCAAAGCGAGGCTGTCTGAAGGGTAAACATTTTTGTCATCCCAAAGTAACCAGGCCTGGCCTGTCTGATGGGGACAGGGGTTGTCAGCATGACGGTTGCAGTTATTACTGTAATACAGGAAATAACAGTCATTGGGAAAATGGGACCATGCTTTGGTTTCCTGTTCCATCCCAGTCAGAGGGGAGGAAGGAGAGTGGTGTGTCATGGAGGTACTCATTTGGCAGCCACATGCTGCTTGGGTTTTGTATTCTAGGGCTTCCTTCTGGAAAAAAGTTTTTGTTTTAACATTTCCCTCTGTTTGAAATCCCAACTCCAGCCTTCAATACTGCATGCTATAGGCTGGGAAAATCTCCTTCTTTCTGAGGAAAAAATGCTGAATAGAACCCAAAGTGCATTTAAAGTAAGTTTCCCAATATTTGAGCTAAAGTAAACCTTTCCAAAGCCTGACTCAATGGCTTTGGGTTCTGGAGGAGCAGCAGCGCCTCTGATGAGCATCTTGCTGGTAGTTGGGCAGGAAGAAAGAGGAAGCTGTAATTTAACAGCAAATCCAAGGCACAGGATTTACAAAACCAGCTTCCAGGTGTGAAACACTAAAGACATTTTGAGGGCTTGGGATATCTGTTTTTAGGATTTTTTTTGAGGCTCTCAAACCAGGTGCTAGCAGGGCCTGTGTGAAGCTAAGCCTTGTGTTTCAGGTTAATCCCAAGATGTCACAGCAATGGCCTTTTATTATTATATCCCAAAAACATTTAGTTTAGCGCATTATTTCAAAGATAAACGTAAATACCGGTAACCATGCAAAGCCCCAGTGTGGGCCGTGGTTCCTCACGGACAGGATTTCTGCACTCTTCCCTCGCGGCGAGGAGGACACAGAGCCCCGGGGCCCCGTCCTCTGTCCCTGGGGCAGCCGCCGGTCCGAGGGGCGACCCCGGCCCGGACACGTCGCCACAGCCCCGCCACAGCCCCGCCGCACAGCGCGCCCTGGCGGCCAGCGCCGCGCGACATGCCGGGACTTGTAGTCCTCGCCGCCCCAGGGCCCCTCTCGCGACGCGGAACTACCACTCCCAGCGTGCAGTGCGCGGCGCCGCCATCCCACCGAGCCCCCCACTCCCCCTCCCACCGTGCTGTGGGGCGGGGGGCGCTCCGAGCGTTCCGGGACAGGACGTTGTGGGACGCGACATCCCGGAACGGGGAGGAGCGGGACGGGACACGCCGGGGCGGCGAGGCCAGGCCAGGCCGGGCCGGGCCCTGCAGCTGGCGGAGGCGCGGGGGCGGTGCTCCCGACGGCAGCCGGGACTTCCTGTGCCGGCCCATTTCCTGGTCGGATGGGGCCGGCCGGGGGCGGCGGCGGGGTCGGTCCCTGTCCCTGACGGGCTCGGTGGCCGCCGGTGACAGCGCCAGGCAGCGATGCGGGCCCCGGGCCCTGCCGGCAGCCGGCCCCCGCCGTGACCCGGTGGGGCTGTGCACGCCGGCCCCGCGGGGCGCATGGAGGCACCCGCCGCCCTCTGTGAGGTACCGGGCAGGGTTCCTGTGGGTCGGGGCTCGCCGAGGGGCTCACGGCGGCCCGCGGGGGTAACGCCGCGCCCCCGTTATCCCCTGTGGTTTTGCAGGTGTGAGTCCCCGGCGGACAGCGCGGCTCGGCCCCGCCAGGCGGGCGACCCCGGGCCCCCCTCAGCGGCCGCGGCAGGAGCCAGGAGGGGCTCGGGACCTGACACTGGCATCGCCCCCATCGCCGGCAGCTGCCGCCTCCTGAGACATGAAGAAGTTCTTCGACTCGCGCCGGGAGCAGGGCGGCTCCGGGCCCGGGTCGGGCACCAGCGGCGGCGGCGGCGGCAGCAGCGGCCCGGGCAGCGGCTACATCGGCCGGGTCTTCAGCATCGGCCGGCACCAGGTCACTGTGGATGAGGTGCTGGCGGAAGGTAGGATTCTGGTGCCTTTCAGAGCGCTCGACGTGTGCTGGTTTTCTGTTCCCAAGCTGAAACGGAGGCCTTGAGCTGTTCCGGGCACCCAAGCCTCCTCCTTGACCCCCAGATTCCCGAATATTTCATTGTCCTTGACAAAGTTGCACCTCAGTGGTGTCTGTAAGCTGATGTGTTTGGTCTTCCCATCTGTACATTCACTGTGGGTTTGCTGGATTTGGCTTTTTTTTTTTTTAATGCTTTAGAAATTGGGAGGTTTTCAGAAGTTAATTGTTTCTCACTTCTTCTAAACTGGGAGTTACAAAGAAAGCCCCACCAAAATACGGTCAAATATTTTGGAGCAGAGCAAGGTGCTGTAAATAAAGAAAGTAGTGTCCTTCACTCTTAAACTTTCTTCAGCTGTTACCTCCTTTCCTACCTCAAGCAGAGAGGATTAAAACACTGGAGTAAATTCCTTGTAGCTATGTCATCCACATAGGCAGGCTGAGCAGGACTGGCTGTGACCTGGGATGAGGGATTTCTGTGTGGGGGGGGTTTCTGCATGGGGAAGATGTGATCCCAGTTGCTTTTTGTTTGTTTGTTTTCCCCCGAATAAAACAGTTAAAGACCTAGAAATGAATCGTAGGGGTTCTAGAACTTGTGTGCAGGCCTTGCAGTGTAGCAAGTTGCTGGTGGCATTTGTTTAATTGTAACCAGCTCTGCTGCTTGAACTATCGTTTTACATTTCATTTGTTGGGGTTGTAAGGAACCTCCTGAATGGCTCTGGCTGGTAACCTTAGCCTCATCCTTCAGAGAGATGTTGGCCTCCTTAGACCCACTCCTGGTCCCTCCTGTGCAGCATCCTGGGCCATTTTAGTCAAAACTGTTTTGTTTTGATGGCGAAGGAGAGGGGAGCTGCTGCGAGAGAGCTGAGTGGGAGGACCTGTGTTGGCTTTTACAGAAAGAGCCCTAAAATGGAAAAGGGACTCTCTATATGCTGCCTGTGTTCAGATTTGTAAGAATTCACCATGGTGTACAAGAAAATAGGTCTGTGACTTGTTTTTCAGACATGGTTTCTGATATATTCTGCTGAGAGGAGCACTGAAACCAGGCTTTTAACTAGTAACTATAGTGATTTTTTTCTTGCAATTTGCAATATATGTTTGCCTTAACTGGTATTTCCAAGGCCCTTTCGGCCCTGGAAGCTTAGGACCTACATGAGCTGAACTTGAGAAGCTGTCGGAGTCTCTTTAATGCAGGATGGCCTCATCCTGGTGACATGGGAAGGCAGAGGCTTTTTTTGCTGATGAGTAATCTGCTGGCAGGTTCTGCCCCGTGCTGACAGCCCCGGGAAGCGGAGCCATGTGTCACCGGGCTCTCCTGCTCGGCAGGGCTGAGCTGCAGCAGAGGTGGAGGTGGTAGCACAGACTGCCTGGGAGAGAAGTGCCTCCCTTCCCTGCCTCGTTGTCTTGGGGGAGCTTTTCCCTGCAACTCCTGGTTTCCTGGCTGGCCTGTGGGATGGGGCATGGCCTGCAGCTCTGGGATCCTCACACACAGGCTGAGCAGACCTGTGAAATAGATGCTGTGTTCTGTTCCTGTGAGGCAGAGGGAGTTCTTCTGGTGAAAGGTGCTGCCACAGGTATCTTCCTCACACTGAGACTCTGCTATGGGCAGTCTGAAATCCTGTGTGCAGAGCGAAGCCACTGAGGGGACAAGAGGAAGGTGGTGTGTTGGTTTGCAGGTTGTCACCTTTTTTTGGAACAGAGAGGTAAAAATGCCATTTCCTCTGTAGGAAAGTTGGGCTATCTGGGGAGGCAGTGTGGGTCAGAGGTGCAGCAGCTCTGCATGCCTGTGGCTGAGTGTGCTGGTAAACAGCCTTTTCTCCCTGACTCAGCTGGAGACTGGGGAGCTCGTGGGCAGCCCAGTCCCTGTGCTCCTGACTCTGAAACCTCGGCTGGAAAACCTCTCTGTATCTGCAGTGGTGTTTCAGCAGTGCTGAACAGGCAACTCTTGGCTATTTCTGCTAAAAGGAGAAGTCCCCTGGGAAGCACTTTGAAGGAGTAGTATCCTGTCTGGGAAGGAAAGACCTCTCATCCCCCTTGCTTTAGGAGGGAGTGGGGTGGCCTGTGTTTTGGTGCAGCA
This sequence comes from Lanius collurio, assembly GCA_020086605.1. Classification (NCBI taxonomy): domain Eukaryota; kingdom Metazoa; phylum Chordata; class Aves; order Passeriformes; family Laniidae; genus Lanius; species Lanius collurio. Next base: position 593,300 of record JACBWW010000098.1, on the reverse strand, counting down.
TGTGAAACATTAAAAAAAAAAGAGATATAAAAGTGGCTTAAAAGAGAGAATCAATGAAGTGGTGAATGGTGTGGAGGAGACTTGAGTTGAACCAGAACTTACAGAATTGAAGTGTTGGGATTTACTTCTGTCAGAGCTGTCTGTGCCTGGTCACCCTGAATTCTGCTGAGCAACCCTGCTGACAAGGAGTGTGCCCTGGCTGCAGCACTGCGTGTGCCAGGTGGCAAATGCCATGTGCCTCTGGGCTCTTGTGTAGATCCCCCAAAATATCTGTTGTGGTTAGGTGCACCCCCACCCTTGAAAAATAGTTGTGTCTGGATACTTGCCTTCTGGACAGGGAGGAACATCCCTTCCTTTTGGAAAGAAGTAGATGGGAATAATGTAGAAGGAATCTGAGGGGTTGGTTGTGGTGTTATGATACTGGTGAATTAGTGGGGTTTTTTTACAAACAGGGTGTTGCAATAGGTGATTCCTAGTTGGGTCTTTGTAGCTGTCCTGCTCTAATCCATATAAATAGCACAAATAATCTCTTGAAAAATTCCCCTCAAAGTTTGCACAAGGATTATCTCTGATGGGAGGGCAGTGCTGCTGGCCCTGGGGGTCTGCAGGGCCAGGTTTAAAGTCACACAGTGCCCCAGTATGGGCTGAGGGGTGTTGTGACTGGTTTTGGGGTGAATGGTGTTTCACAGAGCTGAAATGAATGCCCAGGAGCTGTTGCAGTGTGGGGCTGAGTCAGGTTGCTGTCTTGCTCCTTTCTTTCTGAAAGGAAACCAAAACAGTGTTGGACTAAGTCAGATACTGCTCTTTGTTTCTGCCTGTGTATAGAGAAAAAACCAAAACAACAAAAACCTACCCCAGAGCCCAATACTGGAGCTGTAGGGAGGTTGGTGTCCCTTGGATGAGGATCAAAGCAGCCGAAACACTGAGAAGGATTTTGCCATAAATTAGGAATTTGCTAAGGAGAGATGCATATGTGTGGCAAAGTACCACAAGGTATGAGTACTCCTCCTAGCTAAAACAGGGTGGGGATTGCCCCATTTCTGTCCCATTTCTTAGGGCCTCTCCGTTTTGTGTGACTTTGTGCTCACGGTGTTGTAAGAAAGTGTTGAGCTTACCTGAGGTGTATAAACATTTATGGGGCATGTGTTTGAGCAGGGTTTTGTTTTTCTTGCTCTGCTTCTAGCAAAAGGTACAGGCTGCATTGCTGCAGGTCTAGGAAAAGTTACTTTTAAGATCAGTATTATTTTTCTGAAGGCCTTTTCCTCTTGAAGTGTGTAAGTAAGGGATTCAGGTTTAATAGTTGTTGGATAGCGCACTGGAGTTTTTCAGGTACATGCCTGTGTGCTGGTAGCTAGCGTTGATTTGAAAGCATTTAATGGTTGATATTGCAAACCAGTGCAAAGTCACCAAATCATCCTACCTTTGCCAGATGTATTTTTTCCTCTGTTTTGAGAAGAGGGACATTGTGGGATTCATCCTGACTTTCCTTAGCAGACCTGCAGGCCAGTGCATGTAGGAAGCATCTGGGAGAGGCTGTGAATGCCCAGCCCATGCCTGGTGGGGAAGGGGTTCCCTGAGCTGCCCATTGTTGTGGCTGGGCTGAGTGCAGAGGGTTTCTGCTGACCCCTGCCCTGCTCACCCTTGGCACCTCCTTTCCCTGCAGCACCATAACCTGAAGTCACTGAAAATACACCTGAGCTTCCTCTAAAATAGTTTTACTTTAAAGCAAACCCCATCTGAGGTATATTTTTCAGATTTATGTGATCATCAACCCAATTCCAGTGTGGTTAGGTTCAAGACATTGCTTTGAAATGTATTTTGTGAGTTACTGCTTTCTAGCTTCAGCCAAGGGCAGCTGCTAATCAGCTGACCAGTGACATTTGGATTACGAATTAAACTGTTTCTCCTCTTGGAATGGGACATGTGATTTTTATTTTTTTTATTTTTCCCTGTTGCTTTTTCTGTGTTTCTTGTGAGGCAAAACATGTACTCTGCTCTGCTAGATAGGATGTTTGATTCTGTGTTCTTAGCAGTCTGGTTTTTTGAGGGTAGAAGCCAGGGGAGTTTGTGAAGAATCCCAAGGGAGTTATTTGGTATATGTTGAGGTATCCCAAGTGTTTTGGTGCTTTTAGCAGCACAGCTTTTGCCGGGACAGTGTGTGCTGTGTTCTGAGATGTAATCAGGGAGGAAAGGCAGGTGTTACTGGATTTAAGTGTGCAAGAAATTGTGTAGACCAGAGACTGGCCTGGCTTGTGAGCTTTGTGCAGCCTGTCAGAGAAGGGGTCTGGGTTGTACCCAGGAGGGCTGATTCTTTATGTAACAGCTGTAGTAGCTAAAAGCTCATTTAGAGGCAGTGTTAGTCCAGGATAGTCATGGCAGGGGGAGTTGTCTGCAGTCATCATCCCAGGAGGGAACCTTCCATGTTAAACCAAAATAGTTTCCGTTGCAAGCAGTCCTATTATGAAGTTGTCAGTATAAGAAAGCTTAGTTTTGGGATTCTGGCTGGGGGTGATACATGGTTTAACTCTTCAGCTGAGGTCTAGTGTTCTGGTAGTTACAGAGGAGCAGGTTTCTAACCTCCGGTTGCAACATCAGCTCTGACATTGTGGCTCTCAGGAGAATGTGCGCTGCCATAATGTTTTTATTGTGGTGTGGACCTTCTCCCCTTTGTGCAGGAGCTTGTCAGCAGCTGAGGAGAGCAGGTGGGAAGTTATAAATGTGCTGAAGACAAGCTGGAATCCACTCTGGATTTAGCACTTCTTGCCTTCCAAGCTCACCCACCTGCATTAATCATGGCCTAATAAGGGGTAAGGACTGGCTAGGTGCTGCACACTTGTGTTGGGACTGGGAGCTGCTTCCCTTGAAGGTGACTTTTTTCAGTGTAAATAATGTTCTGGGCAGGCTGAGGCTGTGCCTGTTGGGAAGGCAGTGTGCCAGCTGCAGGGCTGATGCTGCTTCTCTGGAAAGTCACAACCAATTTGCCTTCACTTGTGCTAAGTGTTTACTTGTGTTCCACATGTGGAAGGAGACAGGAAGTCTCTGAGGAGAACATGTCATAAGCAAACTCGGTTTATGAAGGAGTTATCTTCTGATAACAAGAGGTAACTAAGTATGTTTCCCAGGAAGGGGTGCTGGCTTCTTTGGATGGGGGAAGCACAGGATGTCCTTGTGGGCGGTATCGTGCTGGAAACAAACCTCCTTGGATCAGATACTGGCTGCTGTACCTTTTGAGAGTAGGAACAATCCTGACAGTGATTTACAAGCACAAGGAAAAGATTTGGAAAGGCTTAAGTGAGACACTGCAAAGTAATTCTCATTTGTGGCTTTTTGTCATTACGCAAACTTTCTCCTTTTGTAGGAGGTCCAGGAATTGCCACTAAATGAAATGAAGGTTATTGTTAGCTGTCTACAGTGTGATGAAGCAGAGTGAAAGCAGAGGAGAGCTGCTGCAGCTTCTCTAATGTGAGGAGCTCTCACTACCCAGAGTATCTGACCCCTGGCACAGTCTGTGAATGTGTCCTTCCATCCCTTTTAGGGCTGCTGGGAACTCAGATAGGGAGGTGAAGCAATGCAGAGCATGTGTGGCCAAGTCGGGAATTGATCTCTGGCCTTCCAGATTGGGTGCTTTAATTGCAGTCTGTGTTTCCTCTCAAGTGCTGCCTCTCTGTGATTTCAGTGAGTGTGCTCTTGGCACACGTGTGATTTGGGTGTAAATTCATGCTTGCTCTGTGGCAGAACCCCTGCTGACACCAGGACCCTGGGCCATGTGTTGCAGGATTGGATTAAAGACATTTTTGGAACAAGATGCTCATAGCATCTGGTTTGCTTCATGATTTTGCAGAAACAAATTACGTACCAGAGACGGGTGATCTCATAGATTAAAAATAAAAAAGCCATCAGCAGCTGAGTTCCCTGAGCAGGGATTTGCATGTGCATCCCCCCACAGCTGAGCTGGAAGCTGGCTGGTGCTGTGATGAGGGCAGGTAAAGCTGATCTTCACTCAGTGTTAGTCACACATCAGTTTCCTTTCCCATTAGGTGATCACGGGCCTGTTTTAGAGGGGCCCCAAAATGTGCCTGTGTGGACTTACAAAACAATCTGACAAGATGTTCTCGAGGGTGTGAGAGCAAAATGCAAGATCTTCTGAGGCTCTGTAATTGCACAGCTGTTGCTCAGATGATATCTTCGCTTGTCTCTCCTTCTGTAAGTGAAATGATGCTTGCAGGGCTGACATGTGCTTTTGCTGCACAAATGGCAGCAGTAAAATAAACTCAAGCTTGTCTCAAAGATGTGCAGAATGCTCCATGAGGACAATGTGCCTGGTTCCTGTGGCTGTCACTGAACATCAGTCTCTCTTCAAAGCACCAAAGCAAGCAGGAGGAACTCTTGGTTTGGTGTGTTATACATGTTTTGTGACTTCACTGCCATCCCAGGTTGCATGTGGGTTTATGATGTTTATGAGAGTGATGCAAAATTTGGAATTTCAAAGTGGTTTGTAATACTTAAAATGAACACAAGAAATCAGTGCTGATGTGAGAAGCACAGAAGTGCAGACCTTTTGCCTTATGTGCCTTCTCTGCATGACCTACCTGCTAATTCAGTGTTACTTTAGTTACCTGTTGTGACCTTCTGAAGGATTAATGGCTTCTGACTTGGGAAGTGCTTCAGCCATAAAGACCTCTCTGGCACTGAGCTGCTGCTTGGGAGGAGGGAGCTGGATCGAAGGGAAATCCTCACTTGTGGCTGCAGTGTGTCCACATGAAGGTTATTTGTGGCTGGTACTGGCCCAGGGCTCTCCTCTAATAACTCTCTTCATGACTGTTGGCAAGAAGTGTCTGATAGCAGGGGTATGCAAATGGCTGGTGGCATGAACAGTACCATGAGATTCTCAAAGAAAACACTCTCTGGAGTTAGAAGTATCTGTGAAAGCACCTGTGTGTGTGCAGAGACTCAAGTGCTGCACACTTGCCTTTTCACCCAGATTTTGTAGCAGCTCTCCTTGGACAGGCATCCAGGTGGTGGGTAGGGAGTAGGGATGGGATGCAGCACCAACAGGCAGGAGATGTTGGCTGGAGGGAAGAGGCCTCTCTTTGGAAGAGAGGTGGGGAAAGGCAGGATATAGCAAGCATGGCTCAGGGGCTGGGATGGATCCTCTGACCAAGGTTCTGCCAGTGTCCCATCAGGCAAGTGTGAGAAACCTGCTAAACTCCTCTGATGTCTCTCTGCCTTGTTTCCCCCTTACATCCCCCATCCAGTGGGATGCTCGTGGCTGTGTTGGGAACAGCTGATGTGGGCTCTGCCTGGTGTACGCTGGCTGTTCCCTGGGAATTCCAGGCGGTGCTGCTTGCACAGTAATGTGTGTTCTGACTGGAGGGAGCTCTTTGGTGGCTGTGTATTTGTCACAGCTCTCTCACAAGGCAGGCAGTGTAGGATGACACAGGGCAGTCCCAGTTGTCAACGATGAGATCCTGCTGGTTCTTACGTTTGTGGTTTTTATTAGTTATGTTTGTAAGGAGATAAAGAAATGCACAGAGCCCCGATCTGTGGGTTGTGGAATGGCAAAGAATGGAGGAGGGACAGTGTGGCAGAGAGAAGGGGAGGGGGCAGTACAGGCAGGTCACACTGTCCTGTGATCCTTGGGCACATATTTCTGGCAAGAACAAATCTGCTGAACATCAGAGCCTTTCCTTTGGCCTTCGCCTGTTGCTTTGAGTCAGAAGATGTGCTTGCACGTGTGAATATGAGTTTACCCTTCTGTTTCTGTGCTCCATTAACAGCTGTAGTTTGAACTGCTGAGCTGTCTCTGCTCTCTGGAGAACACAACGGCTCCATGTGTGAGGTGTCACACAACCTGTGGTTCTGTGCCCGTCCCCTCTCTGCAGAGCAGACAAATAGACAGTGGGAGGGAGGCTTATCAAATTATTTTACAAATGAGAAGCTGAAGCCCATGAAGATGAAGCCATGTGATAAGGGCTGTGTAGGAGAGCAGGGACTAAGTCTTGTATTAAATGCAAATACACTCCTTGCCTGGTGTTTTAATCACAGGATCATTAATATTCATGTCACCATAGTATCCAGGAACTTTTATCATGGACCAGGGCCCTGTGTCACATAATGCAAATGCAGAACAAAGCCTGTTCCTGCTTCTTGGAGGTTCCTGGCCCCTCCCTGGCCTGCTGATTCTCAGCACCGTGCTTGGTACCGGAATACTCTCGTGTGCTGCTGCCTTAGGAGTCTGTTCAGAGAGAGGGTGTTGGGTACAAGCAGCTGTGGTGGTACAGCTGATCACAGTGTGAGAGTTGATACACAGGATCTTCTGGAGATCTGATGTTATTCAGTGACCACGGGAAGCAAACTCAGCTTTGCTCACCCAGATTTCAACAGAACATGTGACAGGATTAAATGTATTGGATTTTTTTAAAAATGAAAATGATGCTGTTTCTGAGGGGGGTGGGCAGATGGTGGTCTTCTACCTGCTTTTGTTTTAAACTTAACAACACAACAAGCCCTTACTCTTGAAAAGTCTTACCTTTGAAAGTCTTCCTGCTACTGATGCATTCAATAATATATTTATTTAAGTTGGGATATAAATAAATAAAGCAATTGTTTAAGTTCATTTGAGCTGATGAATTCAATCCCTGATGGTTACAGGTTTGGTGAGTAACAGTCACAAGACTGCAGGTTCTGGACCCCTGCAACTGTTTCCTGCTCCTGGAGATCTGACAAATGAACAGACAAATAGTTCATATCTCTCCCTCCTCACCTGTGTATGTGTGGAAGACTCAAAGCCCTGTTTCATGTAGTGCTGATTTTTTTTCCCATTAAATGCTGAATGCTGTGTGCTCCTGGCTGTACCTGGGGGTTTAAATTCCCTGAGGCCTCCCTGGTGGCATAGTAGATACTTCTCTCCATGCTTGGCATGTACTGAGGAGTTGAAAAGTTCATTGCTGTCTTCAGGGGTTGATTAGCACATGCCCTTCCAGAGGAATGGGATGTGTCCTTGAGTTGTGTTTTCCTGTTACTCAGGGAGGTGGCACTTCAGTGGCCTAAGGGTGCCTGTAACCTGTAGTTACATAGGTACCCGTAACCTGTAGTTATATGGCATTCCTGGAAAGGCTGAACTCTGGATTCCTGGGTTTAAGGAGAGGAAGCTGGTTGGAGAGAAGCCTTCATACACTGCTCTGAAGCTGTGACAGTGTCCTGTTGGCTGTAAGCTCGGAGTCTTCCTGGAATGTTTGTAGTGGAGTTTTGCTTGTGCTTCTCCTGCTGCTGTGCTCAGGAGGTGTGTCTGGGTGCTTCCCATAGTAATCAAAATTCCTAAATGCCTAACTTGTCTGTTGCCACGAGCTGTCCTCAGATCCTTGCATAATTGCTTCCCAAATGGAGTGTGCTGTTGCCATGGCACTTCAGGTCTCCATGGCCTGCTCTGCCTGGCCCTTGCAAGCCAGTCCAGTCAAAGACCAGTCCCAGCCCTGGCCTTCATCCTGCTTTGTCCTTCCTCTCCACCTCCAGCTACAACCTGCTCTCTGCTCGACTAGTTTAGCTTCTTTCTCTCCTCTCCTGCCGACGCGATTCGCCGCTTCCTTGCCTTTCCAGGGAAGCTTTTCAGCTGCCTGCAGTTGCTGCAGCTTCTTGCTGGCTTTGCAGTTCCAGTCGTGTTCACTCAGAGCCCGTCATGCTCCGCAGCATGTTGATGCCAGTGCTAATTTCACTTGGAGATGAACAAGGGCTCAGATGCTATTAGTGGCTGCTTGGAATAATAGCAGCTGAAATGTGCTTTTTAAAGAGCTGACTGATAACTAAAGAAATGACTCTTTTTAATTTTTTTTAGCTGTGAGTTATTCATGACCCATTAATTTTTATTTTTTTTCAGGCTTACAGTGGAAGTTCAAGGACTAAAATTGTTACAATTGAGAGGGACTGAGTCTGCCTTGCCAAGTAATCTATTTGGAGGCAGCGTGTCTTCCTGCATAGTAATAAAACACTGTTCTATCAGCTTTGGTTTTCCAAGTCTGCCTGTCAGGGAGGAATGGAGTGTATGCACAGGGCTGTGCAGCAGAGCACATGCCCAGCAAATCTCCCCACGTGAACGCCTAAACGTGCTTCCTGCTGTGACAGCCAGTACAGTTTCATTGCTTTCAGTGAACTGCTGTTTGTTATGAAATTGCTGTCACAAATACTGCAAATACTGGGAGGCTTTAATGCCCCTGAATTGGGGTGTCTGGGCTGTGCTCTGCCACTGCTCTTGGAGTGCCAAGCTACTGCTGCCCTTGGACCAGAGCTTCTGACAAGAATGTGGCTTTAATGCATAGGCTGGATCTTGCCCACTCATTATTTTAGGCTTCTAAAATGCTGTTACGTGGAAGAGATTAATTTCCTTCTCCTCCTTTCTCTGCTGTGTTGTGATTTACAGCTTCCTGTTTTGTCCTTCTCTGTGGACCTGGCTGGGAATTGCAGGAGAATTGTGTGGGGAGTGAGGTGTCTCCTAGAGGTAATGAGTTGGGGTCCTGAAACATTCAAAGAAATGAAGCTAAATGGTTTTAAATCAGCTCTGTCAAAATAAACCCCAGAGAAATGACAAGAAGCAGTTATATTTTTTCCATGTCATCCATGCAGTGAAAATGCCTCTAACTATCATAATTGTGTCTATTTGCTGTTGTGAGCGTCATAGCTGATAGACTGAATGTTCAGTCCCAAAACTGCCACAATCCCTAAACAACCAGTCTTGCTCTCCTAAAATCAGGAGAGGTAAAGGCCATGCTTGTGCTGTGTGTTGGATGAAGTTCCTGGTTGTATTATTTTGCACGGTTCAGGCACTCGTGGCTGGGGCTGCCACACCACCATTAATGATGGTGATGTCCTGCCTATTTAAAAGGAGAGGGTGGAGCTTGTAAATCTAAATCTGTCTTGTCATGGCCTAGATATTGCAGCAGTGACACGAAGCAAGGGCCCTATAATTACGTTGGTAATATTGGATAATCGCATTAGGATTCTCAGCTATGGTAAATCTGTGTAGGGCTGAGCATTGGCCCTGCTTTCCCCTGGCTGAGGGTCTGACCCATGAACTCTGTGTAAGCTCAATCGTTTGTTTTACCTGGGGAGAAGTCCTTTGCTCAGACGTGCTGGATGTTCTGTGAAGGTTTTCCTGGTGGTATTTAAAGCCTAAAGCTTAAGCAGTGCTGGAGCTGGAAGAGCTGCTGCTTTCTGGAGTTGGGAGTGAGAAGGGTTTGTGATCAGCAGGGCTTTGCCTGGGCTGTTCTGCTCTATTGGAAGCAGATCTTTGTCCTGATGATGGGTGTTGTCTGATGGACTCTGGAGGTATCTTTAAAGCTGGCTGTTTGGTTTTTGTTTTTTTCCCTTTTTCTTCCTGCCTCCCACTGAATCCCAGTTGCATTTTGTGTGGGCACCAGGCTGACGCAGATGCCTGGCTCTCCGTGCCCAGAGAGCTCGCTCAGTGTGAGGCTGCCTGAGGGATTTCTGCTGGCCAGCCATGGAGGCTCCTCTGCTTTCTGCTTTAACATGGGAACTCTATTGCTGATGTGCAGATTGACTTTGTGCAGATCAAATTCTTGCCAGCTCAAATGTGAGCTGTGTGGAGAATTCCTGGCTGCTTAAAATGGCTATTGTTGGAAGGAGAGTGCCTAGCTCTGGGAGCTGTGGAGTTGTAGGGCTGCACATGTATTTCTGTGCTATGGACTGTGTGGAACAGTGAGTTTATTACCTGCCTTGCTCAGAGCTGCTGTTGTTGTGAATATGAAGCAGGTGAGCAGGGAATCCACCTCAGTTTCCCAACTCTGCTTTCCTCTGGCAGTAGGATCAAGCCTGGGAAGCCCCAGCATTTGCTAGCAGGAAACGAGCTCTGCACATGCTCTGCAGGGAGGGAAGTGGAGCTGGTGATTTGCCCAGCAAAGTTTTAATATTCTTCAAGAGTTTGTCCTATGCAAGGAGGATTCTGTCCTTGGCTGGCTTGACACACAGCCTGTATATGTGTCCCTTGTATAGTTCCTTCAGCTAAAGTATCACTAGAAATAGTCATAAAATAGAAGCTGCATTTCCTGTATGTTCACTTTAGCTCTGAGCTCTCCGGATTTTTCATAATTGTAACTGTTACAATCTTCTTTTGAGTATGTTCACTGTTAAATTCCTGATCTTGTTGCAAAAATACCTTCTTAGCTAATTTTCCATCTGGGGAGATGCAGGATTCAGCTGATTCTCCTGATACCATGCCTGTTTCAGGTTTCCTGTCATGAAATACTAGATGTCCTCTATGTTTTATCTAAGTGATATCTGCTTTCCCTGTGGTTCTGGAGCTCTGATTGCCTCCTACAGCCACTTAAAATGGTTAGAACAGGGTTGAAATTTGACTTACTGTGACCATTGCTCCTTACACAGACTGGAGTTAGTGGTGTGCCCTTTCTTCTTTGCCCTAAAGATAACTCTTAAATGTTCAGGCTATTTAATTGGCAGTTGATGTTTCAAGATCTGATTTGATAGGTTTCCCAGAACATTTCTATCTCCACTCCAGGATGAAACCTTTTAAAGTGCTGTTTAGGGGAAGTGGAAACAGCCCAAAGGAACAGACAAAGCCACAACTGAAAGCTTAGTGAACTACTCAGAATCTGCACTGATTTTTGTTGAATTTAGTGTGTTTGACTCCCTGTACAGGTGAATATGGTGAGGTCAGACACTGAGAGCTCTATCTCTCCTCTTGGAAATGAATATGGGGAGCTTCCCAGGGGCTGTGATGGAAGTGTGGTACAGTGTTTTCTGCAGTCTCTGTGCTCTGCAGCTTTCAGACCTGTATGCATGGTAAGGTCTTGGTGGTCTAGAGCCCTGAACTGAAGGAGAGCAGCACTGCCCAGAGCCCTCCTGTCTGCCCTGCAGAGACCAGTGGTTTGTGTTGCTGATAAGAGAGCTCCTTGAAATCACTTGCTCCAAATACTGCTCTGGGAGATGCTGGGGACAGGCCTTTAGATTGGAGTAGTGCCTTAAACTTGGCACTGTTATGCTTTAGATAAGTCAGGGGACTTAAAAAAAAATACAACAAAAACCACTAAGTAAAGCTTGTTATTTCCTTTGAGGTAGAAAATCTGGGCTGAGAGAGGCCCTGTTTAATTTAGTGTTATTATCTGCTCTTCTCAGCTGGGGAGGCTGTTGGCAGGGGATGAGGGTTTGTTTTGTTCTTGTTCAGAACTGGACCCTGGTTTATAACACACATGTACACAAACACATGCACTGTTTACAGACATTTGGGTGTAGGAAGACCAGGAGATCCACATTCAGCCCCCCTGGAAGAGAGGCTGCCAGTGCTGTTGTGAGTGCGGTGTGTCCCACGTGTCACCTCTGTCCTCAGTGCCACCTTCAGACAGCTGTGCAGGGGCCACTCACACCTGTGGGTCTGTGTGTGAGCCTGTGGCTGAGCACACTCTGTCAGGGCTTTGTGCTTCAGCTTGCAGGCTGTTGACACAGTTTAGCCCAGGTAAAGAAAATCCCGTTATTTTTAGCCTGGGTTGTGGGGAACAAACACCAGTTTTGTCCATTTACTCCTGAGAAGTGATGCAAGCCTGTGCTTTGGGACAAGTTGTGTGTTTTCTGTGCCTGCAGTTTGAGGGTGAATAATCTTCACTTACAATGCTGCCCCTGGTTTGTGGGCACATTTGGTAATAACAAGGAATAATACTGGAACAGAAAACTTAATTTGGGGTGAAATATCCTGTCCTGGAAACAAAGAGCTCAGAAGTGATGCAGAAGGGGCATAAAAACGGGGAAAATGGGATTTGAAATGGTGTGTTTTCAGCAGGTATGTGCAGCAATATCCTCCTGCTGGGTAATGGAAGAGTGGAATAAAGGCATCAGAAAGAATACATTGGTGTAGATTAATAGCCACAAAAATAGCACTATAATCCTAATGCCTGTCATGGGGAGCTATTATTAAAATAAAAAGCCCATATTAAAATATGCCAGCAAATATTTGCTTGTGTGGAGGGTCACACCAGATCATGACACGAGGCAGGATCAGTAGGACTGTTTTCCTTGGCTTCCCTCCCATCACTGCTGGGTTTGTGGGACAGTGTGGTGCTTTTTATAGGATCTGCTGGGGAGTCTCCTCGAGGCTTGTGGTGTGGTCCCAGAAGCACTTCCCAGCAGTCACAGGAAGGTTTTCTGGAGGTCTCTGCAGCTCAGCAGCCCCAGTGTGTTCAGGACAGGATCCCAGGGCACCTCTTCTGCCTGTGCTGCAGAGGAGTCACTTGTCTATCTTCATCCTGGGTTTGGAGGTGTGGGGAACCAAGCTGAGGATATCCCTTCACCTTGGTTGAAAGCTGTCCTGGAGAGCTGTAGGGGAGCAGCACTGGCACATGGAGAGCTTTTCCCTGATGTGCTTGCAGAGCTCTGCTGAGCTTGGCTGTTGTCTGAAATAATTACAGGTGATTGTATTGTTTAACTTTGGCCAAACTGTTTTCCTTGGCCTTTTTTTTTTTTTTTTTTTCTGGTGACTCCACTTTTTAAGTGACTCCAAAGCTGAGTTTTGCTGTAGCCATCTCTGTCTCTGGAAAAGATGCCTGAAAACATGGGTGCTTTAGGATCAAGAATTACATCATAGAATAGTTTGGGCTGGAAGTAGTGAATATTGTATATACACAACTAGGGGGATTTTTTTTTTTTTTATGACTGCATGTTGCTCCAGTTAGAGGAGTCAGAGGTGCAGGATGGCTTCCTCAGGACAGCAGCAGAGAGAAAATGGTGCTGGTGTTGCCTGGTGATGATGTCCACTGATGGGTAATGTGCCATGTCTGTGTGGCAGCTGCTTGTGGCTGTGACTGGGGCAAAAAATACATTACTGTGTTTTAGTAAAGCTTTGGGAATGGTGAGCTGAAAACACCCCATGCAAGGGAGTCACTGTGATTTTCCTGTAACTGGATCACAGCATCCTGACTGTGGGGAAAAAAACAAAACCCAAGTGAGCCTGCCCTTGTACTTAGGAAGGTAAGTGCTAAGGAAGTTCTTCTGGCTGGTGAGATAAGGCAAAATATGACATAATTCTTGATGGATAAGAATCGGTAAGTATTGGAATTGTGCAAATGCAGTGGCTTTGTGCCTGGTTCAGCAGAGCACTTTATTCTGAGTGCCTGCTGGTACAGCTGGAGCTTAAAATGCCTCACTGGCTGTCCCTGGAGGCTGAATGTTCCTGGGGCAGTTTTGGGGACACCTGAACAGCACTTGGCTTCCCCTCAGCTGCAGTGCTGGAGCACAGTGGGCTGTCTGCATGCAGAGCATTGAGGGGGTTGAGATGGAGCTAAAATACAGCAAGATGGGAACAATTCAGTAGAAAACCACATCTTGTTTGTCCATCTTGGAAAAGAATTTCACCCCTGAGGAATAAAGTTTTTTTGTGGGATTCACAGTGTTTATCAGGAGCTATGGTAATTCCAGGTATTGTTAATTTTTTTGTGGAAGGGTGATAGAGAAAATCCAAAATGAAACAGTGTTTTTTTATTTATTTTTGAAAGTGGTAATTGGTGACCTGACAGTTTCAAGCCTGATGATTTGACTGCCTTGACTGAAAAGAGGAGCAGTTCCTCCTCAAACCCAACATAGCTTTGGAAAAAAATGATGGATGTGATGGAGGAAAACCTTGACAGTGTTTGCAGAGGGAAAACGCGTCCATGGGGATGTTTTTTGTAGCTGCTGTTGCAGAGCTCATATGTGTGTCTCCTCTGCTCCCGGACAAGCAGCACTTGTGTCTCTGTGAAGACCATTCAGCAGGATTTTAGGAGGAGGTTCTGCCTAATTGTGTGTGGATGAGGCTGTTCCTGTTTTGTCAGTGTACCTGCTGTCTCTGGCAGAGGCTGTTGGATCAGCATAGCTGTGTAGGACAGGGATGCAGTGTGTTTTGGGAGCACTGATGGCTCATGGAAGGGCCTTTGGTCCTGCAGATCCCATGAAATCCAGCCTGCTTTTCTGTGCATGCACAGGGCAGAGTCCAGCCCCCCTCGTGGACTATGATTAACTCTGGTGAAGTGCTCTGTTGGGTTGGGGCTTCAAACACTGTCTGGGCTGCAGCTGAACTTGCTGTATTTTGGCCTGGCATGGACAAAACATGGGGGGATTCTTGGGCTGTCCTGTGCAGGGCCAGGGGTTGGGTGATCCTTTTGGGTTCCTTCCAGTTCAGGATATGCTATGATTCCATGAAAACAAGCTTGTCCTGGGGACTGTTGTTTGGCAGGCACAACACCTGCCTGTGGATGTGCCTTGTTTCCCTCTCTGCTGCTCCAAGTTACCTGCGAGCGGGAGGATCTGGAGCAGGGCTGAGGAGGTGATGGTGTGTGGTGCTGGTAGGAAGGGGGCTCTCAGGATAAGCCATTTCAGGTGGTTTCCCTGCTACCCCCCAGTGGTGCTGTCCCAGAAGGACCAAGGGTCTGTGAAGGCTCAGGGGTGGTGTCCGGAGCACTTGCCAAGCTCGGCTGATTCATGTGGCCGTGGTGAAAAGCAGCCCTGGAGGTGCTTGTCACCAGAGGGGGATGGAAGGAGCCCGTGTCTCTGTGGTTCTTCCTCACCATTACACCAGTTGGTGCAAATTCTGTGCAGTAGCAATGCTGTGCTTGGTTGCAGGTTGGCATTGCTGCCTGCCTGGGACTTGCTGGCTACAAGAGGATTCCAGGCTTGTGATCCACATGAATCCCTTAAACTCAGCACAGTGCTATCTCCTTACCTTGGAGGAGCTGAGAGGGATCACGTGCAGCTCTTTGCAGCTGCTCTTACCTAGTTTAGAAGTGCTTGCCTGGCTGTGAGGAGTTCTGCATCCTGCTGAAATTACAGAAGGGCTGAAAACATAACTACCAGAGCTGGCAGCTGGCCAGCCCTGACACAAACCTGCATGGAAAATTGCTTTGGCATCTATATTGACTGGAGATAATTGGAACTTCCCAGTATTTTTTCAGCTTATCCTAAAACCTTTTAGCAAGAACAACAGTCGGGCAGCAGTGTGTAGCGCGATAACCATGTTTCCATGCTGTTGAGGCAGACCTAAAGCGCCAAAGAGACACAAAAAAAGTTTCCCCAGAGAAACACCCGTAGCTGCTGGTAGCTCTAAGCTGACAGTGATCCCAGTGCTGGCTGTGTGCTGCCTGCTCAGCAATGTTAATATGTCTTAAGGATGAGCACAGAATAACTTCTCATGTTTTAGAATGGAAAGGCTTTTTTAGCTTTTGCTGGCTGGCATGGGAAGAGAGTTGAATTTCCTTCAGAACCTTGAATCACAGGTACATGTGCAGGGGAAAACTGTCCTCTGAGGTGACTCTCAGGCTTAGCTCTTGCTTTTGTTGCTTCTGGTGCTTTCAAGTCTCTGGATTTGTTTATTATGTTGCAGCTGAAGCCTGCACTGGTCTCATGCCTTTGCTTTCCCCACGTGTACTGGAAAAGAGGCTTTACCAGCAAAGATACGGGGATGTTCCCAGTGCCTGGAATACTTTGCCTCTAAGCTGTGCCTGTGTGTGACCCACCCTCCCTGGCCACGTGTAGCACAGGCTCCTGAGCTGACCTTGGCTGCCAGGAGCTGCACAGATCCTGGGATGATCATCTTTTACATTGGAGCTGGCAGTGCCTGGCTGTTGTCTTGCTGTTCTCTGAGAATAGAAGTAAATGGTCCTGTAATGTGCATCTGGCAGGGCTTCATCATAATTGCTTGTAAATTTGTCTTTGATCTGTTTCCTTTCAACTTTACCCAGATTTAGCCAAGTTGGGGGTTGGACCAGAATAATGAGGGAGAAATTGGTTGTGGTCTGGAGCTCTGGAAGCTGAAAACCCTCGAGGCTGAGGAGGTGATGGTGGTGTAGATGTGCAGTGGGCCAGGAGGAAGGGTTAACCAGCTGTCAGCAGTTAAAAGATAAGGTAAGGGTATGATTTTCAGCATAGTGCTGACTGTGAAAAACAGAGTTCAGATGGGTGACTTGTCTGGGCAAAGCCTGTCTGTGGAGTGGGCAGTGACCAGCAGGGCTGCATCCATCCTCACCCTGCAACCCACGGGAGACACCCACCAGCTTCTGCAAACAGCCCCTCCTCTGCTGGAAATGCTGTGTGCTGGGTGAAGGGGAACTCTTAAATCCATCAGAAAGTCTTGGTTAAGCTGTGCTGGCTGCAGTCCAGGTGCTGGGTAGCTCAGTCCCTCCCTGGGCTGTTGTGGGCTGGCTGGTGCTGCCAAGGGACACTCTCAGCCCTCTGGTGGGTCCTGCTGCCCTTCTGCTGTCACACCTGAGCTGTGCTTGCTGGCTGCTCTATAAACAGTGCTGCATCTGAGGGGCCTGAGGAGCACAAGTCCTGAACTGCTTTGTGGTGTGAATTTGATGGCCACAGTTGCCAGTAAAAGGGTTTCGAGTACTTCAAATGCTTTGAGTGTACTGGCCAATAACCCGTGTATGCACCTGCCTCCCAGCCTTAAAATGCTGCACCTTTTCTGCAATTCAACAGTTTGTGGCCATTTTCTTTATCTTTGTGCACTTCACGAGCAGTCAGTAATAAACATTTTGGGCATCTGGGAGGTGAAGGATGGGCCAAAGCTCCCAAACTCATCTCTTGTGCACAGGAACTTGACAGGAAATCTCCCCAGGTCTGGGTATGGAGTGCCAGGCATCCCTGCCACTACCTATCTACAGATATATATATAAAAATTAAAAAATATAAATAACATGTATAAGTTAAAAATATCTATCTAATTTATTTTGATTTTTATGCATATATAAAAGTGTCTAACAGAGGTTGTGGCCCAAGAAGCCTGTAGGCAGATGTACCTACAGCTCTAACCTTGCCCTGGGAAGACCTGCAGCCCCAGCCCTCCTGGAAGGAGCAGGATTCCTGCTGTAGCTCCAATTTGCTCCAGCCTGTGGATGTGCCCAAGCCCCATTCCTGCAAATCTGTGTGAAAGTTGATGGCCTGATTTCTCTGCCCTGTCTGTGCTTCCTTCGGAGGCCAGGTTGGAGGGGAAGGTTTTCGATTATCTTAAAACTGACCTGTGTGTCCTGCTGATGGACTGGAACCTTACACTCAGAGGGCTCTGGACATACAGAGTGTGGCAAGAAGCTGCTGTCCTTTGTGCTTCTTCCCTTTCCATTCTCTTCCTGCTGTTTCCCTGTTTGCAGTCCCGTTGTCTGTGCCAGACTAGGAGTGCTAAAGCCAATTAGCGGTGGAAGGTGTAATAAATGCAGATAAATTCAAATTCGGGTATAAATATTTTTCACACCTTCTGATTTAAATGTGAAGTGAGCAGTTAGAAGTTCTTGATTGTGTTGTGCCTTTCTGGACTAAATCTTGGGCACAATCAAAGCCTGTGAGGGAATGCTGTGGTCTGCTTTGATTGAGGCAGTTGAACCAGGTGACATAGGAGTTGTATAGAAAGCAAAACTCTCAGATGGGTGTGGGTCATCAAATTTTGCTTCTCTGATTGCACAGTCACTTCCTCTAGATTGCTGTGTAAAAATTGCTGTGTTTTCCCTGATGGAACCAATCTTTATTTTCTCTGGAGGGAGCCATGCTGCTTTTATGTGTAGCAAAATTGTCATGCTTTAATCTGCAGTCAGTGGGAGCTTAATAATAAAGTAACCACATTAGTGGGTTTATTTGCAGACAAATAAATTCAACAGTTTTGCACATCTGCTTTTTGTGTGTAGTGTTTTCAGCTGAAGTTGCAGGAGTCAAAGGTGAGGGAGAGAAGGACACTGTGACTTCTGTAAGCGCTGATGTTGCAGGTTCCTCTTCCTTGGATGTGGCTTCACCTGATGTATTTTTGTCTCACTGCTGCATTTGGAAGATGCTCTAGGCCACGAGTCTGTGTTGATGTTTGAGTCCTGTATCAAAACCCATTAGCTCAATTTCTATTATTATTTTTTAATATTATGAACGTCTCTTTCCTCTGAGCTCTTGGGATGCTTTATCTGTATTGTCCCTTGCACAGACTGTAGTTTTCTGTGCCAGTTGGCTTGTGCATGATGTGCATATTCTAACGAGGGTGCTCTGGAGGTGACTTTGTTAATTAGCCCAGGATCCTGGTGGAGGGAAGGGACCTGTGCTAATGAGGCATTAGCAGTTGGTCTGAAGAGGCTCCAGTCCCACTCAACTGAAGCAAAGATTTGGGAGGAGGAGAAGGTTCTTGAGGGTTAGTGGAGCTGCCTTTTTTTTAAAAAAAAAAGTTTAATTGATCTATTTTTGCTGCTCAGCTCATGTTTCTTTCTGCTGAGCACAGCACTGTAAACAGAGATCCCGTATCCTGCTGGCCTGGCCAGAGCTGGGAAAGGGAACTGAGCCCCTGGAGTGCAGCAGGGGCTTCTTGTGGGTGACTGCTCATTTTGGGGGGAGGAAGGGAAACCCAAATGCTATGTGATTACCAACAAGTTTTGAGGGTGGCTGAGACTCTAATAAACATTGAAAAACCAACTCTTTGGGGTTTTGTTTGGTTTTTGGTTTTTTTCTTGTTTAATGTTTTCTCTAATATTTTTCTGATATCCAGGGTAATATTGTACAGATATTAAAAAAAAAAAAAAGAAGTCCAAGCCTGATCTCTCAAATAATTCTGAAAAACATAGACTGTTAGGAAAGCAAGGTTTGGGAAAATTGTGTTGGTTCTGGTCCCTTATTTCTTCCTGGCTCCATTGTGGGTTATAAGAGGGGGAAGAAAAATCAGTGCAGCTCTGTGTTATTCTTTTCCACAGCCACCCTTTGGACTAAAGATTCACAGTGGGATGTGTGGATTTGTTCTCCAGAAATGAGACAAATGTGGCTGGGGAGAACAATAAGGCTACTGCTGTGGGTTCAGAAACTCTTAAAAATGACTTGTAATTTGAGATCCTCAACTTGAAGCAGCTTTGGGGAAAGAGTCAGGGTTATTTTTGGGTCTGAATCGAGCACTGTGCACGGAGGCTCCTCCTGAGCTGCGAGGGGGTTCGAGCAGCTGTGATGTGCTGCATCCCAGGGCCATGTCCCAGTTTTCTGAATTTGAATGTCCATTTTGTGGCCTGGGTATAGCTTTCAAGATCTTTAATTGAAGTCTTCATCCTTTTTTTGGGAAGGGGAGAGGAGTGAGTGTTTTTTTGTTTGTTTTGCTTCTTCCTGTTGCATCTTTCTGCTACATCTCTGGGGCTGCTTTTAGAAGTCAGTGGGGCTTCCTCGAAAACCCTGCTCTAGTTCCTATGGCAAACTGAGGGTTTGCCTGCTGAGAGAGATTCCTGCTGAGCAGTTGCCATGCTGGCGGGTGTGTTACCTGCATGTGTAACTCTTGTGTCAGTGTGGAAGAGGGGCTGTGATGTTGTAAAAGCCATTGATAAGAAACAGGGAGAGTTGTACATTGAACACAGCAGTGTTGTCTGGTTATTTTCTCTTTTTCGTTCTTTTCTGGTCATATATTGCCTATTTTAACTGTAAATTTTACCCAAGTGTGGCTTTGTTTGTCACTTGCCACGTGATGGGGGCAATCCACGCAAGTGCTGGATATCCACAAGGCACAAACGTGTCCAGTGGAACTGTGTGTGGTGGTGATCTGTGAAGAATGGGATTTCCTAAGGATTCAGACTTGGAAAAGGAGAATTCTTTGGGATGTGAGTTGACTTCTGTGGTGTGTAACTCCTGCTCCCCTTGTAGTGGGACTTCTGAAGACATGTAACTCATTCGTGAGCTGAGCCTTTACGAGTCCTTGAACATAAAAGAAATATTTGGTGCAGTGTAAGGTGCTAGAGAACAGATGAGGTGCTGTTGGGTTGTGGCATCAGCAGTGTCATTGTGCCTCCCTTTTTACCAGTGTGCAGCACTTCTGGCTACTTGGATCTGTGCCACTCAACCCAAATTCATTCCAATCTCCGGAGCCAGGTGTGAAGCTTTTGATGCCTTACCCTCCATTCTCCATCAGCTTTCTATTTCTGCCAGGGCTACAAATGTAAACCTTTGTATTTGGATGGAGAGCTGACAGAGATGAAAGGCTTTCATCTGAAACAAGTAATTTATCCTGAGAGTCCTGACTTTACTAATAGCAATGACCACAGAATGAATTGTGGTTTTTTTCCCTTATTCTTCTGTCCTGATTCCAAAGCATTAACATCAAACCGTTGTGTGGGAGATGTTTCTTCTGCTTCTTGCACAAATCAACTTTGTAATGCAACTGAGATGCTTCAAAGTTGCAGAGCCTTTTAAGTTTAGGCCTTTGGTGGTTCAGTGGGTGATCTGTAGCTCTGATTTCTGTCCAAGGCAGTACTGCTGTCCTTCAGCTTTCTTCTTCATAATGGGAATTAACAGAGCAATGAGGGACTGTCTGGCAGGACCAGGAACTGATGTAATTGCTTGTTTTTATGGAGATGTTAAGTTTGTTGCCATTAGTTGAAGATTACCCTCTTGGATCCTTTTTAGTTCCTAGAGGTCCAGGCAGAGCTGGAAGCTCTGGAGGTGAGCACTGGAAGGAGCATTCCCACCATGGAGTGGTGGGAGCTACTCCGTGCCCTCCCTCTTCCTGCTGTACTCCCCTGGCAGGGACAGGGTTGGGAGCAAAGAGCAAGAGGTTTCTTGTTCATGAACAGGTGATTTTGTGTCTTCCATAGGTGGCTTTGCAATCGTGTTCCTGGTGAGGACGAGCAATGGGGTGAAATGTGCCCTGAAGAGGATGTACGTCAATAATGAGTATGACCTACAGGTCTGCAAGAGAGAAATCCAGATCATGGTGAGTGACTGCTCTGTGCTGGGGCCCCAGACTGGAATGCAGTGGGGTGGGAGCCTCGTCACCTTCTGCTTGTGAACTCTGTGGCATCAGGTCACAAACTGTGCATCTTCCTAAAAAAAATGGCTTTTGTGTGGAGTTGTGTGGAGTTTCTGGAGTTGTGAAAATCTAGTACTGAACTGTTTCAAAAGTAAATAGTTCCAATGGACAAGGAAAACCTGGTACCTGAAAAAAAACCAGGGAATTTCAGGAAAATGTGGGGTGAACTGCGTGGCTTAATGAGAAAAGGAAAGGCTGAAGGGGTGAGCATGGCTGGGGGTGTTGGAATTCAGAGTCTATCAATTTTCAGTCTTCAGCCTTTTAAACTTGATCAGAAGAGGCTGATGGTTCTGATATCTCTGAACTGAAATCAGTGTATGAATGGCAGACCTCCATCCTGAGATAAATCTATATCACAATATCTTCTAATCCTTTGGGTCGAGATGAAGGTTATCTCTGCATTGGTGAGGTTGGTAGATTAAAGAAGTATTTGTGGGGAAGTTGCTGCCAGGGCTTTTGAAATGTAAAGTATTTGTAATAAGCTCTGGAATATGTCTCTAGATTATTGGTCACGAGGATTTATATGATGGGATAGCTATTTTTAATAGCTGTTTTAAACTTAGCTTCTCTAAACGAAGACAAAATGGAGATGATCCAAACAGATTTGCCTAATCTTGTTTGCAGCATGGTAAACATGGGAGGTGCCACTTTTGAAGTTGTGTTCCAAGATACTGATGAGCATTTAGAGCAGCTGCCAGGTGGGGAAGGTAATATAAAATCCTCATTTTGTGAATTTACCACACGAGGTACAGGTTTGAGGTAGATGGTCTTCATATCAGAAACTCCTACCTGTAGCAATTCTGGGTGTATTTTCTGAAGTAGCTTTTAATTAGATTAATACCTTTAAAGTGAACTGCAGTAGTTTGTGATAGTGTAGGGAAGCTTTGGGCTTGGTTTGGCATCCCTGTGGCTACGTGGGAAAAGGAGAGATTAGCTCTCACATCAAAGGTTTAGCTGTGCTTACAAAGCTTGCTTACTTGGGTTTCACTTGCTGCTTTCTCGTCTCCACGTCTTTGATGCCTTTGGAATGGTGGCTCATGGAAAGTGATGATGAGGAGGGTCCTTCTCACCTGGCAGAGCTGCTTGCTGCTGGGCTGGATCTTATCCCAGGCACTTGTCTGTGTCCTGAAGAACCAGTGCATCCCTAAAAGGAAATGTTTACTTCTTTCCCAGCCTTTCTTCAATAAGGAGTTATTTTACACTAAACTGCAGTTTTTGCAGTCCTACGGTGTTACAGCAGAACCTTGATTTCCTTTACTGGTGAAGCTGAGCATCAGACTGGGAGCGTGTGTGAAGCTGGCAGTCCCAAAGAAACATTTTTTCCCTGCAGTTTAGCATGTGTCTCCATGGCAGGGGCTCAGAACTTGATGATCATTAAGGTCCCTTCCAATCCAAACCAGTCTGTGATTCTGTGATAAATCATTGGTGTGAGAACTTGGGCTTTAATCCATTGAGTTACTTAAAATAAAGCACTTCTAAAAGCAAGGTTAAAATTTATTTTGTTGTTTTAGTGGGGTTTTTTGAGCATGTGAAGATTTGAGATACATTTTGTCAGCAGAAGAGTTGGAAGGAGATGAGACAAGTAAGGCCAACAAGTCCTGCATGGCCACCACCACCATCTGCCCTGTTCTCCCCTCCTGTAAAGGAGGAGCAGCTCCCAGGGCCTGGCCTGGGCCACCTCAGGAAATGTGCCAAAATCTGGACCAGTTCTGAGCAAGTTAATTCATCAGGTTGGCTGTTCCTCTGCTGTTTGTCTCAGATCCTTCTGGAAGGAAAACAAGTAGAGACAGACCTCAGGTTTGCTCAAGCTCTGCAGGACAGTCAATCCCAAGTGACAGAAGCTGTGCGGTGTGGAGGAGCCAGATGGAAACGCTGCTTGCTCTGCGTGGCTGGTCCATGGTGTGAATTTGTCTGTCTTGCAGCGGGATCTGTCTGGCCACAAGAACATTGTGGGGTACATCGACTCCAGCATCAACTCCGTCAGCAGCGGGGACGTGTGGGAAGTGCTGATCCTCATGGACTTCTGCCGGGGTGAGTGGGGGCCTGGCGTGTTGGTCGTGGGTGGGTTTGTCCATCCGTGCTTACAGGGAACTTGCACATCTTCCTTTTGGAAGAAGAGCTGTTCCTGAGCTGCCAGGAAGCTGCTCTGAGCTAAGCAAAGCCAGGACTGGGGATGGAGAAGTGGATGACCTGTGGGGCTGTGTTGACTCTGCTAATGGGATTGATATATCTTTGCTGCTACCCATGGTGGTCCTGGATCCCCTCTGTTGTGAAGGAGGACCCTTAGATGCATTTTGCTGTTGTCTATAGAATGGTCCACACAAGAAGTGGCTTCTCTAAAACTGACAGGAATGCAATTTTTCTTCACTTTAGTCTCATTGCAAGCTTTGATCCATATCAGCCTGGCTTAGGATTGTTCTGGAAGAAGCATGAAGTGGATAATGGGAAGCCAAAAAGCATTCCTCTTGCCTCTGACCTTTTTGCTTGGCTGTCTGTAGCCAGATGGGCTCTTCTAGCTGTCCCAAAGCTTTGATCTTTGTGGCTGGGATGTGGTGTTTGGAGCATGACGCATGTGCTGGGCTCAAATGCCTCTTGCAGGAAGAGCGTTCATCAAAATTAATGTTTTGGCCAGGTGACTTCAGGAGACTGTGGCTGGTTTGGATGGTGGCAGCCAATGGAAATTGGTATTTTTGGGCCTGTCTGGCTTTTAGGTCAAATGTAGCAAGGACATGTCGATGTGTGTAGACGTGCCCAGTGCAGGTTTCTGCTCTGCCATGTCCTCTTTGCTGCTTTGCTTTGATGCAGGAATCTTGACTGGCTTGCACTGGGTTTGTTTGCTGGTGAAAGGAAGAATTTTGTGTGTAGTTTTGCTGAAGGAATCATTCCATAAGCTCTGTTTAAGCTTAAGCCTAAACATGACAAGACCTGTTGTAAGCACTAGGCCTGGCAGTGCTGCTGAGTCCCTGCTCAGCTCCGTGTGCAGAGCCTGCTGTGGAAGGAGGTACAAACCTGAGTTGTTCACATGCACCCCCCAGCTGCAGCACCTAAATTTTACCCAATGAAGTGAAATCTATCTTTCTGAGGAGTTTCCTTCCATCTGAAGGGAGGAGAGCTGCAGGGTGGCATTTCTCACGTGGCTTTTGCCAGATGCTGTGCTGAGCACACGCCAGCCGCTGTCTGCAGCATTCCCACTGCAATGGTTCTTACACGCTGATTTTCCCTTGTTACTTTCCTTTTGTGGCCAACAGTTTCCAAACCAAATCAGTGTGTGTGCAGAACTGTATTCATTTTGAGTGTAAAATGTTCCCAGCTGTAGTATTCATTAAACTGAGCTTTTCTTTCCTACCATGAAAGTTTTCCAGCACTTGTGATGTGGAATGATACAGTACTGCTTTGCCAGAGCTTCAGAAAGGAGTTTTTCTCTGTCTGTCTAGGGTGTTTAGAGGAGAAAAGAACCTCTGGATTGTTTTGGAAAGGCCTTTGACAGCAACAAAACCTCAAAGTGGAGACAAATTCAGGGCTCGTTCATGAAAACTTGCTTTTGTTTTTGCAGAATTTCCCTTTTTACAGATGGATTTTGAATTTCTTTGCCAGTCAACAACTTTAGTCAAGCCACTTAATGTGTGGGTTTTCTGTGTGTCTCCCTTCCTCCCTCCTCTTGCTTACATGTGGCAGACTAATCTGTGGACTGTGGGTGCCCCAAATTCAACCTTTTATTTCTCTAGTCAGACAGAATAAGTCCTATTTGGAAGAAAAAAAGAAAATTACATGGCTTAGAATGACTTGAGTGCTGACACAGCCAGGGCAAGGTGTGCTGTGGGAGCTGGTGTGAAGGTTTGCTCAGAGCCTGGTGAGCTGTAACACCTGCCCACAGATTCTGCAACCCCCTGGGATGCAGGGGAATGAAACAAGCTGAGCGAGCACATGGCAAACAGCCTCCTGGGAAGGTTTGTTGTGAATTTGTTTTGAACTCTTCGTGCACTGACTGTGGAGCCCCAGTCTGAGGAGCAGCCCAGGACCAGGGATGGTGGGGGCACTGGGATTTGGGATGGCCAGAGCTCACTGTCCCTGCTGTGATTCTGTCCCTGCCAGGGGGGCAGGTGGTGAACCTGATGAACCAGCGCCTGCAGACCGGCTTCACCGAGAGCGAGGTCCTGCAGATCTTCTGCGACACCTGCGAGGCCGTGGCCAGGCTGCACCAGTGCAAGACTCCCATCATCCACAGGGACCTGAAGGTGAGCTCCAGGAGTGCATCAGGGAGGGTGCATCCTCCTCCCCGTGTCTGCCAGCTGCCCACGCCCCAGTGCTGTGCTTCTCTTGCTAGTAATGAGGGAAAGTGGGCATAAACACACCTCTCTACTGGAAGATAAAAAAAGAAATGAGCCTCTCAGTGCTGATTACCATATGTTTGCCATCTATAGATCTACTTAAACACAAATGTTTGTGAATAATTCTGGCTGGCACACGTGCCAGAATGTACCTGATGAATTATTCACAGTGACCTGAAACACTGCTTATTGAAGGTAGCACACAAAGAGTGTGCTATGACATTGTTTCCTGGACACAGATTAAAAGGAGCCCTCTAGTAGTGTTGGCATTGGGGCAGGAATCCTTAGGAGCTTTTGGAAGTGGCCTCTGGAGCTCTGACCATGAAAGTGTGTTGTAAAATTCTGTGTGCTTAGTTGGGAACAGAGCTGGGACAGCTTGGGAAAAATCCCAGGCCTGTAATCAAGCAAACAAAAAGATGTTCCCTTTGCTCTCAATGAGCTCATAAAGTGCCGGAATGAAATATGCAGCCGAGAAGGAGGCTGCTGTGTGCATTTGAAATTCAGATGTGTTTTGTGGGGCAGTTTCTATTTTCAGAGCAGTCACAGATGTTTGTTTGTGCCACTGGCCATTGTAAGATGCCTTGTGTACCAAGGAGAGCCAGGTAGAGTAGGGGAAAAATTCCTCAGGGTTTGATGTGCTCTGGCATGTTTGAAATGACAGTGATGCCACTGCTCAGTCGGTTTGGATACAGAAACAATTCCTGTGTCTCTTTCTGGGGGAAATGGGTGTTCTCTTACCAGTCTGAGTCCTGGAATTGAAACTGTGAAGTCTGTGGGCAGTTTGCAGGAATTTGTATAGGTCAGGAAAACTGGGGTGAGGGGATGAGGAACAGGAACCTCCCCAGCTGACATTAACCCTTGCCCTTACCTTTTTGGTGAATCCCTGGGGGGTTTAATAAAGGACAAACTCAGTGTGTTGCAGGGGAATAAATGTGAGACATATGTGCTGGATTGGTGAGTTGACCTGGAGTGTTACTTTCTGCCCTGGGTGGCAGTTGAAATGAGCTGTTGGGGCTGGTGTCCAGCCCATTGTTGCCTGCTTAGGTCAGGGGAGGTTTTGCAAGGCCTGACTCTTGGTAAGCTGTGCCCAGAGTCAGAGTTGGCTCTTCTCTGCTTGAAGAAGTTTTCTGCTCAAGTAGTGTATTGTTTCTGTCATGGTGACCTCTGGGGGGTCTAAGTACTAACACGGAATTAATATTTATATATATTTTGACTTTGTGTTAAAATGTAATACTGTCGAGGGGGAGTTGCAAAGCCAAGAGAGATTAAGGGCCAAGGAAGTTTTGTACAAGTTCTGGGTATGACAAGGGACATTCATTGTGTAGGTGTTTTCTTGGGGTGACTATAACTCCGCTGAAGAGGGGGCAGATGTTGGCTTTGCAGGCAGCTGCCTGGGGCTTGGAGGCCTTTTTTGCCTTCCAGCTCTTTGATGTTGCTCTGATGCTGGAGGTTCCTGCCTGGAAAGCTCTGCCAGCAGAAGGGAGGCTGTGAATGAGCCTTCAGCCCTTTCAGACAAGTGCAGCTGGAGGAGTTTCAGTGGCCCCTAGCTCTGATGTTGAATTAACCCAAAGGCTTTGCCTGAAGCAGAGCAGCTTCCTGTTGGCACAGTCCCCAGGTGGTGGGAAGTGACCAGCAGCTGGGGACAGCAGCACCTTTACCCAGCATATCTGTAGGCAAAAGGGGACATGGCACTGCGAGTAAGGACCACAAACAGATCCTGTGTCACCCCTGGGTGTGTTCAGCTGTCCTCTCCCGTGCTGGTGGTTGATTAAGGTGCTGTGTCACTGCCTGCTGTGCAGTACAGGCTGTGATGTGGCTTTGGTTGCCACAAACCCAGGTATATATTAATGCTGCTTTTTCCTAAAAACAAGGAAGGCCCTCATCTCATCAGTCAGATCAGACAGTCCCACTGTGCTGTTGTCATCTCACGGCCTTCATCGCTCTTTGCAATGCCAGGTCTTGCCCTAACGCCACCAACGGGCCTTTCCCTGGAATTTGTTAGGAGGGATCTGTCGAATGTGATGTGTAAAATCGTTCACTCCCCTTGCTCATGGCACCCCCTCGTGCTGGCCATGGCAGGAGTGTGCCTGTGCCAAAATCAGTCAGAGCCCCGTGGGTCTCACTCTGTGCCATCCAACACTGCATCGGCTTTCAGAGGTAAATAATGAGTGGTGCCAGGGGAGAAAGGGAAGTGGAGACATCTCTGAGGAGACCTGGCAGTGCAGGAAAGCAGCCAGGAAGTGTGCCCTGCTCACACATCCCTCCCAGATCACTACCTGAGCTCAGGAACACTGGCCTTGAAGCCATTGCTCTGAGGAGAGGGTCACAGGTATTGAATCCATCAGCTAAAGAAAACCTCTGTCCTCATCCCTGCCCAGCACAGTGGTTTTTATTACTCTGCAGTGGTTTTTATTAGTTTGGTTCTGTTCTAGCAGAGAAGCATTTATTTTGGAAAGACTAAAGCTAACTACATTCCGTAACCAGCAAAACTTAGGACAACTCATCATCTCCTTTAAAGTCTTTTGTTTGGGGTCTAAATCTGACTGTGCTGGTTGTGTCAAAGGCTACAGCCAGAGTTACCAGTGCTCAGCAGTGCTGGAAGCTGGAGTGCAGCTTTCTGAGTGTTTGACCAGAAGAAGACACCTCCATACTCCTTTTAAAGACACTTTTCTCTGGCCTGGCAGTGGGTAGCAGTAATTTTTTTTTGCTGTGTTTATTTTCAATTTCTCCTGGCATTTACTGCTCAAACCTGGTTGTTGGATAGTCCTGTGCTTACAGGGTGTTTCAATGAAAAATCACCTCAGACTTCTCAGCCAGATAAAGTGGGAGGACTCTTGGGGAAATGCTGGAGGAGGTATTTGCAGGGAGCAGGGAATAACGCTGCCAGTGTTATCTGCTGGGGAGAACATCTGTGTGCAGTGCTTTATTCAAAGCAGATGGATGGCAGAGGGGGAAGGGGACTGTTTAACCCTTGGTTTCAAGCCAGCATTCTCCTCCTCAGCTGCTCTAATTCGGCTGCATTTTCTGATGCTTAAAATGCTGACTCCTCCTTTTTCTATCCTTCTTGTAAAGACCATCCTCAATGGGGAGCTCTGCTTCCAAAGGGTTCTGTTAGCAAACACTTATGTGGTGATTTTTTTTTTATTTTGAACTGTATGAGCAGTATGTTTGATCTTGTTGTATATGAGCATTTGACACTGATTGAAGATAAAGACATGAAGAATTGTGTGTTCCCTCGAGAGAACATGATGTTAATGCTGCTGCACAGATGAGATGGAACAAGGGATGCTTTGCCAAAGCAAAGATCTCAACACAGGGTTTTATACATTTTAAGTCAGTGTTGAAACAGGCAATTTTCTTAGGTGGGTGCAAGGTAGATTTTTGTTAATGAATAGTTGTGACTATTGAGGAGAAGCTTTCTGCTGATTTTATTTGTTTCAGCTGTCCCAGGTGTTTGTTTCAGCATTTGTTTCTGTTGTCTGATTCAAGGTACCAAATAATATTTGAAAGAATAGGGTCTTCTCAGCAGTCTGGGGGAGCCTCTGCAGCTACAGCCCCTGTTTAGGGACTGCAGAGTCTGAGACCAAGCAAATAAATGTGAGCATGAGCTGGGGTTTGTTTTGAAGGAGACCCTCAGGGACAGGTAAAATGCAGGCAAAGACCTGGAGATGTGTTTTAATTTCCTAAAGTATGGAAATGCGTGTGTTATTTGTTTGCCTCTGCCCCACAGACAGTGAGGAGTTAAAACCCTTTGTAAAGCTGGGACAGCTTGGATTTCCTGTCCCCAACTGAGATGCCAGACCAGGGGCACAGTAGCTCAGGAAGGTTGAGCTCCAAAGGCACTGGGACACAGTTCTTGTTCTGAAGTCTTAGAGACAGCAAAGAAATGTGCTTGCAGGAGGAGAAGGGAGGGGTGGCAGGATGGAAGGCAGTGTTACAACTGCTTCCATGGTTTGACTTCTGTTTTAGGAGATGTGACAGAGTTTTGGTGCCTGTTTTCTTTGCTGTCATGTTAGGCTTTAGTGTCAGATGTGTCTGATATGTCTTCAGGCACTTAAAACCTTGACTCATCTGAAAAACAACCCAAACCTTGAATATTTTTTTTGTCTGAGTGGTTCTATGTCTGTCTGTGATGCTCCCAGGTTGAAAACATCCTGCTGCATGACCGTGGCCACTACGTCCTGTGTGACTTTGGAAGTGCTACTAACAAATTCCAGAACCCTCAAACAGAAGGGGTGAATGCAGTCGAGGAGGAGATCAAGAAGTAAGTGTGCTTTGCCTTTTCAACTCAGCTGCAGTTTGGATTTGAAGGGTAATTTTTTCTTGTGCTGGGATTAATTTTGCTCAGCCTGTTGCAGCAGATTGGCTGTGCTGCATGGCAGTGTCTGCTGCAGGTGAATGAGTGCCCGGGGGAAGGTGAAACAATAAATTGAGCTTGATGTAATTGCTTTGGAACCTGGAAGAGTGAGATTAATGCAGAGAAGCAGCCCCAGCTCAGCGAGGCAGTGACCTGTTCTGTCCTGTGCAGGGTCAGGCTGTCTCTGCCCTTCACCTGTCTTGGCTTCTCTGAGCTGCAGACAGGGATGGGCCAGTCCCATCCTCCCTGAGCTCCTGCTCCCCATGGATCCGGGCACTGACTGGGGCTGATCCCTGCTCTGCATGGGAAGTGTCAGGTCCTGGAGGGGTTTAACCCAGCTCCTCCTCCTGCCCCATGCACTGCCAGCTGCCGTGGCAGCATCTCTGGTGCCCCTTGGTGCTTTTTAGAAAGGAGGGTTCACCTGCAGTTCAGTGAGGCCTGGATCAGGCATAGAACACACCCCAGGGCCTTGGCCTTGCTTTGGTTTTAACATCACTGCTGCAAACTTGCCACTAGTGTTATAATAACAACTTTCTGGCTAGTTAGAAATGTGTACAGATGCCTCTTTTTTGTTGGGATTCAGCTACACCTGCCTGGATTTCCTAGATTTAACTGGAGTTTTCAGAGTGCTCCTAATCCGGCATTGCAGTCCCCTTGCAATGTCTTATTTGTACACTTAAGGCTACAAAACCCTTGCCTTTGGCAATGCTCTCTTGTGGTCAGGACAAGCAGCAGGCAGAAATGACAGACCTGCTGGTAGGAAATTTTATCAGAAGAGCCTCATAATCTGTGGAGCCGTTTCCAGCTTTTCTGGTTGTTGTAATCTGTTAGGGTGAGGCAGATTCTCACTGGAGTGTGAGGCACACAGGGACCCTTCCCTTGCTTACAGTGGCTCTGAGCAGGAGTGAAAATCTGCTTTTTAGGAGCCACATATCCAGTTTCAGTCTCTGTAATACAGTTGGCCACAGCCCTGCAGTGAGGACATTGCAGAGGACATTTGATTACTGACCTTGTTAATGCTTTTAATCCTTGAATGTTTCTGTTCTGGTTCTTAAAATGACTGTACAGTTTTGTGGTGAGTTCTGTGCTTTAGAAAGGATTGTGGTTACTATTTTGGCTTCCCAGGGCAGTTTGAAGGGTGTTTTATTTTTTGAGGTGTGTAGCAGGTGATGCTCTGAGAAGATTTTTCCAACAGATATCGTTAGTATCCCTTTCCCTAAAATGAATAGGGAAAGAGTGAATTTTGAATAATTTGGGAATATGACATATCTGATATACCCTTTTTGAACTCCCTGATCCGCCTTCCCCTGCAGGTACACGACGTTATCCTACAGAGCACCAGAGATGGTCAACCTATACAGTGGCAAACTCATCACTACAAAAGCAGACATATGGGTACGTATGGGAACCACTGGGCATCCCCCATCCAGGCTGCTTCCAGTGCCATGGCAGGGAGATGGGGCTGGCCTCGTTTTCTAAGAGCCTGGACAGTTTCTGAATGAGGAGTTCCTCTGATGATGTGTCTGATGGGTTCCTGCTGAGCAGCGAGGCTGGTGGAGAAGATGTGTGTACTCCTCCTGTGTGGTTTGAATTTAGAGACAGATGAAACTCCAGGGCCGAAGAGGGAAAACGTTATTTCATATCTTAAGAGTTGAACCAGAAAATTCAGGATATTGTGGCTCATTGTGCCTGGGCTGGATTGTTAGTGTGTGAAATCAAAGTTCTGGTCAGAATTGAGTAGAAACCTGAGAAAATAGCCCTGCCCCCACACAGGCAGTGTGCTGATCCTGTGTAACACAGGGCTGAGTTGCCAAACTGGCCAAAGGCCAAACTTCTGCACTGTTTATAATGATCAGGGCAATCCTGCCATGCTCTTCATGGTGAGAACAAAATCCAGCTGTGGTAAAATCCAGGCCTGGCTAACCTGATCAAGGGGGAAAAGGCTCCTCTGGGTGGGACAGAAGTGAGAAAGAGTCTGTGCTGTTTGGAGTGTGGTGGCAATGCAGCACGTGTGTTTAAAATGCTAATTGGGATCTTGTTCTGTGTTTTTTGGAGCCCTGAGCTAAGAAGTAAAATGGCAGAAGCAGAAAAAGAGAGTTTTGATGTATCTCTAACAGTTCTGCATCTACAAGAGGGAGAATTGCTGGTATGGTATCTGCTGAGAGAGTCCTGTGTCCTCAGTGAGCTTGGCTGGCCCTGGGGAAGCAGCAGCTCCTGTGGGAGCAGGTTTCACTGGGGTCTGTAGGATCAGCCCTGCACTGTGCTGGGTCGCTGGCCTGGAGGGAGTGGAGAGGGGAGGTCACAGCTGTGACAGTGGGAAAGGACAGGGCCTCAAAGGCAGCCAGAGGAGAACCAGGATTTGCACTCCTTCCGGTTGTAGTGTGGAAAGGGGGAGATCCAAAGGCTCTGCTCTTCCTGGCATGGCAGGAATTCTGTTCCAGTGGCACTTGGAGCATGTCCAGAGCAGTGCGTGGTGGTGAGCACAGTGGGGCCTCAGCTTCCAGGCCTGTTCCAGTGCTTGTCCTGCTGGAAACCTCCCTTTCTCTTAAATCTTATCAAGGCTATTTTAAGCCAGAGTGCAATTTTATTGTGAAATCCTGTGACAAAAGGGATGAGCTGATGATGAGTTTCTTAGGATTAGGAAATGTTTCCTGCTCCCCCCTCTGAGATCAGAGGAATGTTTCATAATTAGCCCTTTGTGCAAAAACAGTTTTCCTTTGCAATAGGTGGTGGTTCTTGCTGCCAAAAGCAGCATGGCAGTAGAGACAAGGGTGGTAGAACCTGGCAGCCTGCAGAATGAGCTGTACTTCCCTGGCATTTATTTATAGCAGTTGAAAGTTGTTTGAACTTAATCTTGGAAACAGTTTGGGTTTCTCTTTGTCAGAGTAGATGTATTAATGATGATGGTTGCCATTTATTTGTGCTGTTACTTTGCTCTTTCCTCCCAGCATGTGGCAGAAAGGCTCTGCCTGTTGGATGGCACGAAGGGTTGCACTCTGCGGAGCTGTGGGGAGTGTGATGATGAACAATCCCCTGGATCAGTGTCTCAGCCTAGCGAGGGAGAGCTCTGCATGTGTTCATCTTCCTCTGCAGCTGTGCCTCTCTCAGGCCCTTCACAGGGCGTTGGTGAAGGCATCCCCAGGACCCTCCTGCTCCCTGCCGTGCCCTGCTTGCCTCAGTTTGGTGAATCCTTGCCCTGTTCTCTCTCTGCAGGCCCTGGGCTGTTTGCTGTACAAGCTGTGCTACTTCACCCTGCCCTTTGGGGAGAGCCAGGTGGCCATTTGTGATGGCAACTTCACCATTCCCGACAATTCCCGGCACTCCCAGGACATGCACTGCCTCATCCGTGAGTGTCTGGCAGTGCCGTGACCGACCGGCAGGCCTAAAACAGCACAGGGGGTTTGGTCTTACATCCCCTGCCCCTATAGTAAAAACATCAGCTTTTCTCTCCTTTTCAGAGGCTTGCTTGCACACAGAGGTGGTTAAAGTGATCTTTTAGTAGCTTAGGAGATCACTCTTGGAGAGACGGTTGTGACAAAGAGGTTTCTGTTTGGCCAGGCTGGAGTGAGCTCTGTGGAAAGGCAGGAACACAGACAACCGTTTGGTTTGAGTCCTACAGAAACTTGCACAATAAGCCTATTTATGCAGAAACGTATTTCTGCAGTAATAAATCTGTTTGGATAAGGAACTGAAAAGACCACAGTGACTTAGGCTAGTGATAAGAATTCATCTTCTGTGAACTGGGAAACAGAACTGAAATGATTTATAAATATCCCACTGACTAGAGTGAATGTGTAATTAAGTGTACAATGCACTACTCTTGGCAAAGCTGGGGCAGCTCTCTTGTTTCCAGCACAGCTTTTGATTTTTTTTTTTTTTCCCTAGCCACAATCTTGACTCACACAGAGTTGGATGTGTTTGCAGAGCAGGCTGGTATTTTCTCTGCTGATGTGGGGGTATCTGCAGTGGTGCCTGTGGCTGCCCTGTCTTCCTGCCCTGCTGATACACTGGGGTTGGATCAAGCCCTTTTCCCGTGGCTTCACTTGGAGGGGCCCAGTCCCATCCAAGGCTGTTCCCTAACCAGGCAGCATTTCCCCTCCTTGCCCCAGAGGATTTGGTAGCAGCTTCAGGCCACAGCCCTTTTGGAAAATATGTCCTGGTCCATCCTGACTGTCCTGCCCTGTTCGTAGCTGAGGTCATGGTCTGCTCAGCCCTGCTGAGCCTACACTGGCCATGTCCTTTGAAGGAGAGAGGACACCCTGTTATAGCACCTGGTTGTCCCAAGTGTAGAGTTGTGGAATTGGTTGGGTTGCAGGGACCTTAAAGCCCATCCAGTGCCACCCTCTGCCATGGGCAGGGACACCTTCCACCTGTCCCAGGCTGCTCCAAGCCTCGTGCAATCTGGCCCTGGACACTTCCAGGGATCCAGGGGCAGCCACAGCTTCTTTGGGCACGCTGTGCCAGGGCCTGCCCACCCTCAGTACAAATAGGTCCTTTGTTGTGTCAAGTCTGATGTGCTGCCACAGGTGGCCCTGCATCCATGTGTCCTGCTGCTCTGATCTCAGCATCTCTGTCTCTTCAAGGGTATATGCTTGAGCCAGACCCCGATAAGAGACCTGACATTTATCAGGTCTCCTACTTTGCATTCAAACTGGCCAAGAAGGACTGCCCGGTGCAGAATGTCCAGGTGAGCACACAGAAGTGGCCTCAGGGGCTCTGGGAGGGGCTGGGGAGGCAGTTGCTGATTATTTAGCATTTGGCTCTGTTCTGTTGGTTGTTCCCCAGTAATTAGGAGGGTTTTCTTGTTCATTTGTAACAGCACAGTTTAGTTTGGATTTTTTGGGTCATGAATCAGGGTTTCTTATGGTACTTACTTCTGTTTGTCCCTGATTTACCTCCTCACCCAGTCACCAGTGTGAGGCCAACCAGGAGATCCAGTGCATGTGAACATGGAAAATTAGACCATGCTTGGGAAACCAATTTGATTTCCAGGCACACTCATCACAGCGTGTGTAATTTGGCCTGCACTTGGGTTTAAACACAACAGTTCTGGGTCTGTTGGCTGGGACTTGGCATTTGAACTGCATCAGACCTCGCACAGCCATCTGCCCCTTCTTAGTGTGTCTTCAGAGACTTCAGCTGAAAAATAGAGCTGACAATTATGTTCTTATGTTATTATGGATGCCTGTGACAGGTGCTTTATTTTGTTGTTTCCACGTAAATAGAAACTTAGGGTTTTTTCCCCATGTTCATTTATGGTCTTTATGAATAAGAGATAGTGTGGGTATTATTATTCCTGTGTTTTTATAGCATCATTAATAAGTTTTGTCACTACTGTCCCTTGGTTGTCTTTTAAAAATGCCCAGGTTGTGCTGTGGAGCTTTGTGTTCATGTTCCATGTTCAATGGTTGAAAAGCTGAGCCCTCTTTTCTCCCTTTGTAAAGACCCTCTAAAACTACTGTCCCCCCATGACACGAACTTTGGGGTGTTTGTTATGTGTCCAGCATGAGGAGTAATGGCTTTGGGAATCGGCAGATCTCCCTGTTTTATTGTGATGTTTTTGTACATTATTTCTGACTCTGTTTTCTGCCCTCAAATACCAAACTGGCTGTTTTTGGGATCTGCAGAACTCTCCGATCCCTGCTAAACTCCCAGACCCAGTTAAAGCAAGTGAAGCTGCTGCAAAGAAGAGTCAGCCAAAGGCCAGGTAACCCCACCTGCTTTTCACTGCCCTCTTGTTGCCTGTTGTCTCTACTGTTCATTAGCAAAGGTGTATTTAGCTTCTTCCTTGGGGACTTGAGTTGCCAAATGGGGACAAACACTGTGGTCCTGGGATTTCTTCAGTGCCAGGAATAGCCCTGAGCTCGTGGATCTGAAAGGCAGCAGATGCAGACAGTGGGGGAGTTTGTCTTCAGGGAGGTGGGATTTGGGCGCTGCTCAGCAGGACTCAGCAGCTCTTCATCCCAGAGGCTCTGCCTGACAGCAGCACTCGAGTTCTGGCACAGAGTGTGTCTGTCAGGAGCAGGGCAGTACCCGAGAGCAGAGTCAGGACAGAGCCTGCAGCTGCTGAGAGAACAGGAATCTGCTGAGCAACTGCAGCAGGGTCTGACCCTCAGCACACCATGACCTGACCCTGTGGGTACTGCACAAAACTGCTGTGATTTCTGCAGGAGTCCTGTCATTTCTTTGTGGGAAAAACACAAAAGCCCAATTGCCTAACCCACTGTAGTGCTGTGGGTTTTCTCCTGCTGCTGCTTGCTCTGCTTGTGGCTCTGTAATTGAGATTTCTTAGTTCTGCTGGACAAACCTGGTCTAAAGTGGGATGTGTCCTCTCTGGCAGTCCCAGGAGTCTGTCCATGTGTTCATAACTAAGCACAGTTACTCTCCCATCAGTAACCTTTGTCAGCTACCAGAAACGATCTGATACCAGGTTCATTAGTTATCAGGAACAGTTTGGTATCTACAAACCACGGTGTTCACGGAAGGCTGGGGGGATGGCTGCTTCTCTCTCTTGCTTTGCACTTTTGGAGCTCAGTAAACATTGAGCAGAGATCAGAAGAGTTCAATGACTGGATTCTGGGATGGATGTACCAAAGTTAAAGTGCATCTAAAGATGGCAGTTTAGACAACTCTGACCAAAGGTACCAGCTGCTCATGAGCTGATTTGTGTCCTTCATGTGCTCATTCAGAAGTCTGTGTGGATTCAAACAATATGTTGTAGGAAATAGTTGAATATAAGTTGAGTGGTTTTGACAAGTCCCAGCTGTCCACCAGGACAATTGGCAGAGAAGTCAGAACGACAGTGTTGGATTAATTGTTGTGAATGCATCCAGGAGGTTTTACTGTACTTAGTGTGTCTGGGTGCCCTTGAGTG
Organism: Lanius collurio; assembly: GCA_020086605.1. Lineage (NCBI taxonomy): Eukaryota > Metazoa > Chordata > Aves > Passeriformes > Laniidae > Lanius > Lanius collurio. The sequence continues at coordinate 556,956 of JACBWW010000098.1, read as the reverse complement.
TTTCACCTTTGTCAGTCACACACAGCTGAAGTGTGGGTGAGTGTTTGATCCTGCTGTATGTTATGTGCACCAGCTGCCCAACTCGCAGGCTGTGCTCACTGCCCTTCCTTCTCCTCTTTCCTTAACAGGCTCACAGACCCCATCCCTACAACAGAAACGTCCATAGCACCCCGCCAGAGACCTAAAGCAGGACAGACCCAGCCCAACCCTGGAATTCTGCCCATCCAGCCAGCCCTGACACCCAGGAAGAGAGCCACAGCCCAGGCAGCCATTCAGCCACAGGGTGAGTGAAGGGTCTGTGTAGTCCCTGCGCCCTGTGTGCCTCAGGGCAGTGACCTAACATTGGCTTCTTCTCCCAGTTGCAGGCCCAGCTGCCCTGGGCAGTGCCCAGCCCTCGCTCCCTGCCAGCACCCTCCAGCCAAAAGCAGCCCCCCAGCAGCCTCCAGCCCAGCCCCAGGCCAAGCCGGCAGCGGCGCCCCAGGCACAGCCCCAGGCTCCCTCAACACAGCCCCAGGCCACCCCTCAGCATCAGCAGCAGCTTTTCCTGAAGCAGCAGCTCCTGCAGCAGCAGCAGCAGCAGCAGCAGGCTGCCTACTTCCAGCAGCAGCAGCAGCAGATGATGCAGGCACAGCAGGTGGGTGTGTGTGCCGGGTTCATTGCATCCCCATCTGCAAGGCTGCAGCTTTGTGATTGTGGCAAGTTTCCTGTTCTTTTGGGGGGAATGGGTGCAGCTTTTAGGCATTTCCAGTGTGTCTCCAGTCCTTTAGCCAAGGTTATGGTCTATGTCCACCACACCACAAACCTCTCACCCAGCGGTTGTTTCGCAGTTCCCAGTGATGCAGCAAGGAGCACCGGCGCAGCAGCAGCTGATGCAGAGCTACTACCAGCAGCAGCAGCAGCAGCAGCAGCTGATGGCCCAGCAGGCAGCCATGCAGCAGAAGACCACAGCAGCAGCAGCTCAGCAGAAGCAGCAGCCACCAACGCAGCCCCAGGCCCAGCCCAGCACGGCACCGCCGGCGCAGGAGCAGGGGGTGAGACCTTGGGGCAAGGGATGGGGCACTGGCACTTGGGCTGCTGGCAAATGCTCCTCTGCCTGCTCCTGTGTGTGGGGACACCTCAGCTGGCTTTTCACAGCCACAGAGCCCAGATCACAGATGCCAGGGGAGGTTGGGGTTGGATATTAGGAAAATTTCTTCACCCAAAGGGCTGTCCAGCCCTGGCACAGCTGTCCAGGGCAGTGATGGAGTCTCCGTTCCTGGGGGATTTAACAGATACCTCGATGTGGCACTTGGGGACATGGATGGTGGTGGCATTGGTAGATCTGGAGAAATATTTGGACTTGATGATCTTAGAGGCCTTTTCCAGCCCAAACAATTCTGTGGTTCTGGGGCCTGGATTAGTAATAACTCATTTATTACTGAGTCACAGATGTCAGTGCTGACCTTGCTGCCTCAGAGATGTGCAGTTGTTTGGATTTCTCATTCCAGCAGGAGGCTGGATTCTGGAATTGTGCTCTGGGTCCGTAGAAAGCAGATGAGTAATGGATGAGTAGAAAGCAGATGAGGAGATCTAAGTAGCTGCTTAATGCAGCTTCTCTCCATGCCCTGTCATGGTGCCATAGAAGACAGAGGAGAAACTCTCAGAAACATTATTTGGACTTTAAACACCAGGATGGGCACCAGGCACCAGAACTACTTGATGTTGCTGCTTGTTTGGAAAACTTTTGTCTGATGCTCAGGGGAAGGCACAAAGAAGCTTCCTGGTTGTTCCCAGCACTGGATTGACTTTCTAATAAATGCAGGGGGAAGGAGACTTTTCAAAGGACACTTTTGAAAACACCGTATCTAAAAATAAATTAATCAATCATCCACTTTACTAATCATCTGAATGTGCACCTAAAATAAATGCTCTTTACTTGATGGAAAATATATCTGTGTGCAGAGGAACAGGCAGCTGCCCACAGGGAGGGGCAGGGAGCTGTGCCAGAGGGCCAAAGTGCTCTGCAGGGCTCACCATTCTGGTGAATGACCTGAGGCAGGTCAGTTTGTTGGAGCTGGGAGATTTTCAGTATGTGCAGACAGGTTTTGAATGATGCCCATTATTACTCTGTTCCTTTTAGAGCAGAAATGCCTCAAATGGAGCATTGAACCAAGAGCTTTGCTGTGATTTGCTAGCACAAGAACGGTCTTAATTTTATTAAATCAGCTAGCTTGAAAATGAGCCTTATTCCCCTGGTAGGCAGATCAGAATGGACACATCTGGACACTTTTCTACTCCTGCAGCAGTCAGGAAGGAAAAACAGTGGTTGGCTCATTTAAAAAAATGATGGTGAAGCCTGCTGTCTGCAGAGCAGAGTCTCTGAGCAGAAGTCACTTGGCCAGGACCTGTAAAAACCTTTTTTTGTTGGGAGTTTCCAGCTTAATAAGCTCTGCCTTCATTCCTGTGGCGATTTCAGCGCTGCCCTTTTATCTCTCAGCACCAAATGTCCTGTTCTGCAGTGACCTACATAGGAGGTGGGTGCATGGGGAGCAGGCAGGTCACTGTCTCTCTGCAGTGAGCGAGTGTGCCTGCAATGCCAGAGGAAAAGCAGGATAGTTCCCCATTGTTTGCCTTCTCCCACTGGGGTTCAGCACCACACTGGGCATGTAAGTGTCTCCTCTTGCCCTCTTAGGTCCTTCCAAGCCCTTCATCTTGGCTGGAAAAGGCCTGGGAATAGGGAGGTAGTGCCCAGGCAGGGGAGGCAATGTGCACAGCTTGCTGCTCCTTGTATTCCAGTTTTCCTGTTTTAAATCCAGCAGTGATACCTCCCTGACAGACAGATTGTGAAAAATCACACAATCACAAGTGGTGCTGTTGTTTATCACTACAAAACCGTATTTCAAGTTTTTATGGGTTTGTGAGTGTAACACAAGACTAAAGCAATGGAAAAATAAAATCAGTGTGAGGAAACCCTGTGCAGTTTCCAAAGGGTTTGTAGCTGGACTGTCTTGGCTCACACCTAAACCAAATGTTCTTGGTTTTCTCCTCCAGATTTTAGTGACAAATGTTGCGCTTGTGGTGCTTGCTTTCTTTTTGTTTCCTTCCCCAAAAGAAAAAGTTTTTTGCTCAAAATTTCTGCACAAGACCTCCATCCCTTTAGGCATTTGACCTCAGTCACGTTACCTGCCGAAGGCAGCGCTGCCCTTCACCTTCTGCCCCTCCCTGTGTCCCTGTGACAAGACTTGTGTGCTCTGTGATCTGAGTTCTTTCATCCCTGCTCTGGATCTCAGCTTCTCTACCCTTGAGCAGCTTCGAGCCCAGCCAGCCTTTGCCGATCCTCATGGAGGTTTTACCTCCAGAGCTGCACCACAGAAAGGGGAGAGCGTCTCTGCCTGTGCAGTAATCCTGAAATGCTGCGGGGCAGCACATCCCCCTGCCACAATTCCTTTGTTTGTCTGGCTTTTCCCCTCCGGACTGTCCCCAGTCCAGGACTCGCCTGCTGGGTCCTCCAGCAGGAGCTCTTTTCTGCCCATGGCCGCTGTTTCCAGCCAAGGTCACCCTGCTTTTCTCCCCTGGCAGGCGCAGAAGGCTCAGGGCACGGCCCCCGTGCCGGGGCAGAAGCTGGGCTCGCTCACGCCGCCGTCGTCGCCCAAGGCACAGCGCGCGGGGCACCGCCGCATCCTCAGCGACGTCACCCACAGCGCCGTGTTCGGGGTGCCCGCCAGCAAATCCACCCAGCTGCTGCAGGCTGCAGCCGCAGAGGCCAGCCTCAACAAGTCCAAGTGAGTGCCCAGGGTGGGCTGGGAACAGCCTCAACAAGTCCAAGTGAGTGCCCAGGGTGGG
>JACBWW010000098.1:517536-553124 GCA_020086605.1 Lanius collurio | reverse complement strand
GATGTGTCCACGTGGAACCCCTTTGATGATGACAACTTCTCCAAGCTCACAGCTGAGGAGCTGCTGAACAAGGACTTTGCAAAGCTGGGGGACGGTAGGTCTGTTGGTGCTTTCACACCTGCCTGCTCTGGAAAGGGAAGACGCCACAGAATGGAGAGGCTTTTGGGCAGGGACTGCCTGCATGCCCCATATTATTCCAGTTCTCTGGCTGAATCCTTCCAGTTTCTTTCTGTTTGCAGTTCAGTGGTGCCTCAAAGGAGAGGTAGCAGCTGCTTTGACAGTGACTCTGCTCAGGTGCCTGTGGAAGCTGCAGTTTAAACTTTGCTTCATCTGCAAGTTGGGATTTGCAGGAAGGGACTTAAGTCACACAGTGGAGCAGTGTCCTAAAAATACAGATAAGCAGCCTACTTTCAGAATAGAAGTTTTTCCCCTAATTCTGGGTCTGCATTCCAGGGAAAGCTCCAGAAAAGGCAGGCAGTTCCACAGAGAACTTGATCCCGGGTTTCCAGCCGGCTGCACCCACAGCCCAGGCCGATGCATTTGGTGGCTCTTCCTTCACTGCTGGGCCAGGTGAGTGTGAACATGAACATGTATGTTGGTTCTTACCTGAGAATTAAGGAGCTGAAGTCCCTGATGCAGGACTACTCCTGGGGAGCTGCTTTCAGAGTTTGTCCTGCTGTGAGCAGTTCATGGTGTTCCATCAGCCTTTGTGGATGATGTTGAGCAGCAGCAGCTCCACATGGAACTGTAAAGCACCTTCTGCAAAGCCTGAGGAGCATCTGTGTGCCCTGGGCTCTGTGGTTGCTGTACCATGGTTGTTTCTTGCAGTGTCTGTCTTTAAAATGTGCTCCTTGACTCTCCAGTCCTGGGGTTTGGCACAGGAAGATGTCTTGGAAATTTTGGTGCTGGGCTGGGCACTTACAGCCCTTCTTTCTTTCCTCAGAGGCAGAAGCCTGTCCCAGCCTGGCTGGTGCAAGATGCTGCATCTTTTATTGCAGGCACAGAGGCCCCGCATGGGCTGTGTGTCCTTCGTGAGGCCTTTCACCTTTTGTGCTGCTGTGAAGGGAGCTAACAGCTCTTCCCTGCCAGGGAATGTTCTGAGATCTGTGGGTTAAATTGTGTTGGAGAACTACATGGTAACAGTAGTTTGGTTTTGTTTGGCTTTTTATTCTTTTTTTGTAGCAGCGCACACTTGGTCAGAGTCTGCCTGTGTGTGGTTGTGTCAGGCTGGAGCTGTACCTGTGCTGGGGTTTTGCTCTGTGCTTTCTCCTTTCCTCTTCTCTGTTCACTCTGCCTTTTCTTTTCCTTTCCTCTTCTCCACCAGCTGAAAAAACGAAAGACATTCTGAGTTTGGACTCTAGCCCTCCTCTTCTGACTGTGCCTGATCCTTTCATTCCTCTCCCGTTATCCGACACACCAGGTAACCAGAGCTGAGGGATGGAGCAGGGCAGAGTCTTGGGTTTTGTTTTGTCCTCTTAATCTCCTGGTTCTGTTTGTAGGCACACCTGAAATCCTGGGCTCTGCTGAGCTCTCTGGCAGCAGGGATGTGAGAGCTTGGTTTTCATGGTGGAGCCTGGGGTTATCTCATTGTTTCTAATGCCAAAAATGTTGGTGTCTTTAAAGAATCAGAATTCAAAGCCAAAAATTATTGGAGGGCTGGAGCACCTGTCCTCAGAGAGAAAGCTGAGAGAGTTAGAGTTGTTCAACCTGGAGCAGAGAAGGCTCCAGGGAGAGCTCAGAGCCCCTTCCAGGGCCTAAAGGGGCTCCAGGAGAGCTGGAGAGGGACTGGAGACAAGGGCTGGAGGGACAGGACACAGGGAATGGCTTCCCACCACCAGGGGACAGGGTGGGATGGAATACTGGGAAGGAACTGTTCCCTGTAGGTGGTGAGGCCCTGGAATTTCCCAGAGCAGCTGTGGCTGCCCTGGATCACTGGAAGTGTCCAGGGCCAGGCTGGATGGGGCTTGGAGCAGCCTGGGATAGTGGAAGGTGTGCCTGCCCATGGCAGGGGTGGGATGAGATGGACTTTAAGGTACCTTCCAACCCAAACCATTCCAGGATTCTATGAGAAGTAATCCCCAGGTAATTAATTACCTGTTCTGACTTAAGCTGTTTTCAAATTGTCTCCAACTTTGAAATTGTAGGTTTTATTATTGTTAATCTTTCTTTCCTGTAAGAGTCAGTGTTTCTTTGGCTTCCAAAGTCTGTTGCAAATTTGAGCATCTTGTGAAGCACAAGTTACGTATGACCTTTTCTGATTTGGCAAGAGTTTCTAGTGCAGTTGGTGCTATTTCATTTTCTTTGCAGTGCTGCTTCTAAGCCTTTTCCTCTGTGCACATTTCTGACTGCAGCAGCCAACACTTTTTAGCACAAGATTATGTAAATGCTTGGGAGCTTATTTGCCAATTGGTGGGATTTGGAAAATGGGAATGTTTTTATCTTGGAGCCTCTCAGCCCTCTGGTGAATACGTGTGACAGGTCCCATGTCAGGGAGCTCCAGAGCACAACTGCAGCTCCCATCCTTTTCCTGAGCCCTGGGCTCTGGATCAGTGATGGTTTGGAAAGACCCAAGCTTCAAAATGTACTGTGAAGATGGCATCTCTCCATGGAGAGTTGAGCAATTCAGGAAAAAAAACCCAAAACTCTTTTTTTCCATAACTCTATGGAACTTTCTTCCTTCTGGTGGATGCTCAAAGAGCCGAAGAAATGTAGTTTGGTCTAAAAGGGATTTTACCCATAAATGCAGTTTGAGAGTAGAAGCAGAACTTGGAGTCTTTGTTCCTGTTTTCCTGTTACCCTCCACGGTGTTTACAAAGTCCTGTGCATTTGAAGCACTCAATTTGCCTTCATTCCCCTTCCCTTTCTGCTCGTGCTGTGTAAGAACAAATCCCATTTCACAGCAACTCCATCAGGAGAAAATCCAGTGCCTTCCCTAGACTGCTCCAAGTGCTCTGTTGCTGAATACCATGCTGGGCCTCCTTTAATCTGTTAGTACTTGGTCAGTCAATAGGCAGAAACCCTCCCCAGTGATAAATCTCTGCCCACGCTGGTGATTCCCTCCCACCTGCAGCCCTGCTGACCTGGCAGGATTTTCACAGCTGTGTCTCTCTTCCCAGCTGGCCCCCGAAGGACAGGACTCTGCTGTGTGCTCTCTTGAGCTGTGTGTGCTGTCCCAGGGCAGCCCTGCAGTGAGTACCAGCCCCGTGTGTGGTGCTGCTGCTGCCCCTCCTGCCTCGGGCATGTGCATCGTGGTCAGCGTGTCCCCACCTGGGCACGGAGCTCTGCCCTCTGCTCCCTTGTTAACATGCAAGTCTCTCAGGAGCCCTTGTTCCTTCTAATAACCTGCTCTAACCCAAAGCCCCTTTGCCTCCCTCATCTCTTGACTGATATTTGGTCCTAACTGCTGTTTCTTGCTGTGTATTCTTTGTGGCTGAAGGGGTGTGTGGCCAACAATAAAAGCAGCATGGCAACAGAGAGTCTCTGGCAGTGGTGGCTGCAGATGTGGAGTCTGTGCAAACTGACTGACTGTAAACTCCATCAGGTTTGTGCATGTGTTAGAAAAGGGATCTAAAGACAAAGGTCAGCACTTGCTCACTGGGTTGTCCAAAGCTGTGCTTCTCAGCTAGTGCATGGGGTTTGGCCTGTTTGCTTGTCCCAAGATAGGAATCCAGAGTTAATTCAATGGCTTCACTTCCTTCTTGTATTGGTGAAAATCAGAGGAAAGGCTCTTGCTTTCATTCCTGGAGGAAGTGATTTGGTTTTCCAGTCTCTGAAACCACCAACATCAGCCTCTTGGGGATGCTCCAAGACCCATCAGCTGTAGGCTCTTGTTCTGCTTTTTCTGCAGCTGTTTTGCTTACTCTGACAGGAAACAATCAGTAATTTCTTACTGTGAGGAACAGGGAACTTGATAAATGTTTCCCATTCTTCCTTGAGGGCTGCAGTATGTGGCTGGGCTTTATCTCAGGAAGGGGCTGATGGGCACTTTTTGATCCCCCTCTGTGCTTTTAAGCTTAGACACCTTCTAAAAGCTTGCCATGGTCGTCCTCCCTGACTGCTGCACAGCCCCAGCAAACCTGCCCTGGCAGGGCTGAAATGGGGCAAAGCAGAAAATGAAATACCAGTGGTCAGCTCATCCTGAACTGGGTCAGACTTATTTCCCTGTGGCTGGAAAGGATCTGGCAGGTTTTCCATAGGCTGACAGAGGATGTCTCCAAGAGGCAGCTCCGAAGTGGGAGCACAGTGACTGGTTAAATCACGCATTTCCCAGCTGGAGTTGATGAGAGCCCACCTGAGAGCCCTCAGGAGCTGTATGAGGTCAAATACCTCTGTAAGGAGTTACCTTTCCTAACCTCATTTATCCTGGGGCTTGTTCATAATGTCTGCATAGGAATGACCTGGGTTTGTCTACTGGATTTGAGGCATTTTGTCTCCTTCCCCCTTCATCCTGATACCTTCTTGTTTTTGTTGAGCTCCTCAGCCTCACTGAAAAGGGATAAAAGTTCCTTTAAATCGTGCACTGAGGGATGCAGTGGTGCCTGAAACAGCACTGGCAGATCAGCACCAGCAATGAAGGAGGCAGGAAAGGAGATCTTGTTAGACAAAAGACAAAATCAGACAAAGAACCACTGACAGCCTAAAACTTTGCATAAAAACAGCTGGGCCCTGGACAGGAGGGAAAATGAACATGTGGAGGGAATACCACGTTTTTTCTCAGAATCTGTGTGGTTAAAAATGTGGCCAAGCTCAACAGGCAGCTCTGGGAGTTGTCTGGGGCAGTTCCAGTGTGTTACAGGGAAAATCTGCACTTTTGGAACAGGAGCAAAGGTAAGAGAGGAGGACTGGGACACGTGGAAGTGGGATCTAACAGGAATGAGTGCTGGGTGTGTGGGTTTGAAGGTTCAGGTGCCCTGGGAGAAGCTGGGCACTGACAGGCCCTTGGGAAGAGTCTGCCTGGGTGGAGCACGTTCCCTGTCTGCGTGTCCCCACAGCTCTCGTGCTGTTTTCCCAACACACCATAACCACTTCCATCCTCCTCAGCCCCCTCCTGGCAGCATTAGCACCTCTCTGTGCCAAGCCCCTGCTCCCAGCCTGTCCCTTCTGCCCCTCTCTGTGCCACAGAAGCCAGGGATGGCACCTGGATGCAAATCCAGCCTCTAAAACGGGTTATTCTTACAGGTGGGAAGGGTTCATGTATATTAAGGCTGCTGTTTCCATCACATTTTTCCTTTCAGCTCACCTTTTTCAAGCCTGTAATGATACAACAGGTGCCTCTTGGGCTGATTTTTAGGCTTCCTTCCCCTCCTGGTTGCTTTAGTATGATGTTTGCTTTGTCATGGGGAGTAGAATTTGTCCTGCTTTGAACGAGCAGTTCCAAAGCCACCAGACTATTTTATTATTTATACAGAGCAACAAAAAGGAAGGATATTATTCCCACATACGTAGCAGTGTAACTTAAGCTTTTCTTTGGTTTTCTCAGCATGGCAAGTCTTACACAGCAGGATTCCTGTGCTCTTGTGCAGTTGTAAGCAGAGTTTCTTTGAATAATAAATAATAACACCAATCTTTGAACTCAAAAATTAAAATATAGGTGTAACAGTTTGGTAGCATTCTAATGTTAGATTATAAATGGAGTAATTTCAATGAATTGAAGTGGCCAGATTTGTCCATGTGGAGCAAATTTTATCAGAGGTGTTTTGTTGCAGATGATTACTTCTAGTAAAGCCTGAAATTATTCTTTACCTTCTTGTTCCATGAAGCAACCCTTGTGAAAGCTAAATAATTAATCTCATTACTTCATACGTGGTTAGTGATTGGGAAATCACTCATCCACCAGATGAATAATTGAGATGAACTCCTTGCCCAGGCTCTCTGAGTGTCCATGTGAGGGATGATGTGCTGCTGAGAGTGACGTGTGTGATTTGAAACCTGGTGGTGAAATGACTGCTTGGTGCCTGTGTGACCCAGGGCAGGCTCTGCTCAGGGTCTCTGTGCCTGGTTCTGCTGCAGCTCCTCGGGGCTGGGCTCCCTCCTCAGGCTGAGCTGGTCCCGAGCCCCTCGGCTCTCCTGGGTCTCCTCATTACACAAACACTGACAAAGATTCCCAGAACAGGGAGGGGAGGGAGGGGGAAATTATTTCTTAAATGTGGGTCACGTTCAACTTAGGGGTAGCAGTGCCAGAGCTGTGGGCTGTTCTACAGCAGCTCCTTGGGGAGAGGAGCCCATGGTGGGTGAGGATGTCCTCACCTCTCTTAGGGTGGCCCTCTGAGCGATACTGAGAGACAAACTTCATAGCAGGGCCTGGTGGGATGGGACAGGGGATGATGGTGTTAAACTGAAGGAGGGTGGATTTTAGATTAAAGAGAATCTTTGTACAATGAGGCTGGGCAGGCCCTGGCACAGGGTGCCCAGAGCAGCTGTGGCTGCCCCTGGATCCCTGGCAGTGTCCAAGGCCAGGCTGGACAGGGCTGGGAGCAGCCTGGGACAGTGGGAGGTGTCCCTGCTCATGGCAGAGGTGGATGAGCTTTAAAAGGTCTTTGCAGCCCAGGCCACTCAGGGTTCTGTGCTGGAGCCATTTGCACTCCCTGTGGTGCAGATGCTCCTCTGGGCTCACAGCGAGCCATGAACTCAGCACCTGATTAATGTTGTCTTTTTCTTTCTTTTGCTTTTTCTCTCTGTTGCCTCCCTTCCTCCTCTTCCCGCTTGCCCCAGAAAAACTGATTGAGGGACTCAAATCTCCCGAGCCTGCGCTCCTGCTCCCCGACCTCCTGCCTCTCGCTGACCCCTTCGGTAGCACGTCAGACGCTGTCAATGGTAAAGCCCCCCAGTGTCCCCTGTGTCCCACGGCATGTCCTGCCCTGCATGGCCACTCCTGAGCACCCCTGGCTCCCAGAGCAGCCCCTGATGCTGGGGGACAACGTGAGGGAAGGAATGGGTCGTGCTGAGACAGAGGTGCCTTTTCTCCCTGAGATGGGCACTGGGCAGTGAGGATCTTGGTCTGCACCTGAACTCCAGGTGCACTGGCTGGGCAGTGGCGTAGCACGGCTGTGCCTTGGGTGTTCTCTTCATAGAAGAATGTTAATTGCTGATTGAAGAAGAAAATGGCAAAAAATACCTTTATTTCTGGTCAAGATTTTGTGTTTAACCATGGCCCAGGCACTGAGCTAGTCTGTCTCCATGGACCCTCAGCAGTATGAGGAGGAAGGACAGCATTCCCTGGACTTGGGGGATGTTGGGGCAAACATGCTAGGTTGCTGTGAGCCTGGATGCAGCAGGCTCCAGGCAGGATCAGGATTTTGGAGTGCTGCAGAATCGTGTTTTAATCCACTTGCCAGGTGCACTGAAGGCAGGCACTGGAGGCTGCAGGTTGTTGCCATTAGCTGCTCGTGTGGGCTGGGGTCCCAGCTGGGGTCCCGTGACCAGCTGGGTGTGACCTGTGGCTCTGACTCACTGTAAAACTTCTTCTAATTCTGCAGTTTTTGGCAGTTGTCTGAATTTTAATGATCAGTTACTCTGAGTGCAAGGGGACTCCATTGGTCACTGTTCTCCTTTTGCTGGACAAGGATCTTGTGGATATTTTCTTCCTGTTCAGCTACAGGGCAGGTGTTAGTAACCTGCTGTTCCACCCTCTGGGTATTTCAATTTGGGCTTGTACAAATTAAAATAAATAAATAAACAAAGCCAACTGAAAGCTGAAACCGAACAAACCCTTGAGCTGATGCATACTACAGGGTCACCAAAGGATTCAGACAACTCCTGCCTCAGTTCCTTCTTCTGCTTTTCCTTGCAAACTGACCTCTGGCTTCTCCTCTGCTGTTGTGCCCCTGTGGAAAGGAAAACCTGACGTAGCTGTGGAGAGCCTCATCCCGGGGCTGGAGGCCCCACTGCCCCAGCGCCTCGTGTCCCAGAGCGAGTCGGTGGCCTCCAACAGAACAGGTTGGTGAGGCAGGAGGCTGGGGGGGCTCTGGGGACCAGGAAGCTCTGGCTGCTTCCACGGGGGCTGCACTTCCCACTGCTGGGACCTGGGGCCTTGTTCAGGGAGTGCTGTATGGTTCCCCTTCTCCTTGTAAGGAATGGAGAAGGTTCTTGCCCCAGAGGGGGCTGGCACTGCCCAGGCTCCCCAGGGAATGAATGGGCACGGCCCCAAAGCTGCCAGAGCTCCAGGAGTGTTTGGACAGAGCTGCCAGGGATGCCCAGGGTGGGACTTTGGGGTTTCTCTGCAGGGCCAGGGGCTGGACTCTGATCCTTGTGGGTCCCTCCCCACTCAGGAGATTCTGTGATGCCATGGTACAGTGTTCCTTGAGCCCACCATCACAGACCTGTGGGTGCTGCTGCATTGCTCCCATGAAGGGCTTTAGAACTTGAGAGCAGTCACTGACCTGTCCCATGGGGGCAAGAAGCAGCTCCTGGCCCTTCCTCATTGTACAGCCTCAGCTGGGCCACTGCCCACAGCAGATGGACTTGAGCTCTCCTCAGAGGTCTCTGGTGGGAGTGCAGTGAGTTTGAAGCTCTTCCCTCTCTGCAGAGCTCCCACTTTAACCTGGATCTGTGGGATTTCTTTGTTCAGCTTCAGAGAGACAGAAACCCCTGCTGAGGATGCTGGGACTCTCTGCCCTCCATGAGAGCAGTGGGATCTCTTCCATGACAAGAAATGGCAGTGTTTGTGCTGGATTTGCACCAAAGCTGTGCTCGTACCCTGCGTGTGGGTGAAGGGGAATGTGGGAATGGGAGCTTAACACTGTTTGTGTCCTGTTCAATGCCACCCTGGGATGCTCACCTGGATCCAGACTCTCTCACTGGGGAAGACTCTCTGCTTGACTGCTCTCTGCTCTCTAACCCTGCTGCTGACCTCCTGGATGAGTTTGCTCCCGTAGCTTTTGCAGCTCAGCCTCACAAAGGTAAACTGGCCTTCTGCTCTCAGCCCTGGCCCTCCTGGCCCTGGCCTGCAGCTGCTGTGAAGCTGCTCCTGGTTTACATAAACAGATGCTCTGACCTGTTCTGGTGTTTTAGTGTCCCCAAGCCACTGTTTTGTTTTCTTCCCAAGCTGCTCAAACTTGGAATGTACACTGAAGTACTAAGGGAGAAAAAAAAATCAAGTATTCAGCTTGACTGTAAAGACAGAGTCTGTCAGAAGTGGTGGTGTTTTCCATGAAGTGTGGATCCAGCAGAAGGGATCCAGCAGGCAGGAAGGGTGGGCTCTGGGCAGCCCTTCCTCAGTGAATGCATTCTGGGTTGGCTTTCTCCACATGGGATTTGAGACCTGTGTTTTTTCTGCATTATTAATTCTGCAAGGGAGCCCGACAATCATCTGTCACAAGCTTTTGGAACAAAAGGAATTTTTTGTTTGTTTGTTGGAGTTAGCATCCCAGGCAGGTGAGCTCTTCCAGCCCTAGAGGACATTGTCCTTCTCAGGAGAAGTTCTTGAGTCCAGCTGTAGTGTCACAGCAACCATGAATGAGAACCTGAGGGGGAAGGCCAGGACATCTGGGCTATTCATTGCCTTGAAAGAGAGGCCCAGAGCATCAGTCCTGATTCCTGAGGGCCCCTCGGAGCTGGGTTGTGCTTTGCTCACTTGCTGAGTATCCCTATAGCAACAGAAATGCTCTGGCCATGGAGGAATTGCTGCAAAAAGTCTGTAATCAATTTTTACACTTGATGGCACTTCAGAATGAGTTTGTTTTCCATAGAGCTTTTGGGTTAAACAAGCAGTTGTTTTAATTGCTCAGTGCTGTAATACACTCCTGTGCCACTTTATTCTGCATTGAAATGCATGTGGAGCAGTTCCTGCTCCGTCCTGGGACACAGCAAAGCCCAGATGTGCTGGTGTGGCTTAATGAGGAAATGAATTAACAGGCCCTGCATGGCTCTCCCAGGGCTGTCCCACTGTTCCCTCTGGGATGGGAAGGGTTCCTGTGGGGTGAGGAAAGTGAGACTGTTAGCAGTGGGTGGGAGCAAGGTATTAAAATCTTCAGAACTCATTTATGACTTGTTTCCAAACCCTCATTTTTAGCTCAGGGTGTGGTTATTAACTGAACATCAGTCTCAGTTTTGATTTTTTTTGCTTAGTTTATCCAATCCTGTGATGGTGCTGACATAAAACACCCCTGGGACAGGTGCTGCTGTCCTTGGGTGTCATCAGCCTGTGGAGCTGCAGTGCTCCTGGCAGCACTGGGACCAGGAGGGCTGGAAAAGCAGCCGTGCTCTGATCCTTTTATCAGTGGGATCTGGGCTCTGAGCAGGGACTGATCCCTCAGCCTTGCCACTGCATCCTTTCCTCATCCTTCACTGGGCCCTTTGCTGGCCCTGGAATTGGTGCTGAGCCTTCAGGGTCCCTGAATTTGCATTTGCTGAATTCAGCACCAAGCTCTGTGTGTGAAAGGGGGGAGGATGTTTCTGCTTGGGGTGGCACAAGTCACTGAGCCGAGTTCCAGAGTGTTGGAGGGGTTGTGTGGGGGGTGGGGACATTGGCCAGCCTTTCCCTGTCCTCAGGGTTGTCCACAGCTGGGCAGTGCTCCTGCAGCAGCCTCGGGAGCTGTGTGCAGTGGGGTGCTTGCAGGAGCTCCAGGGCTGCTGGGAAGAGGCTGTCCACAGCTCTGGGGACAGAAGGGTCCTGATGGCAGTTCCTGTTAAGATGAACCTTTGTGTGTTTTACACTTTGCGCTGCTCTCCTACACATTTGGGGGGTGTTTTCCCTGGGTCTGATCCCCCAGAGCACAGAGTAGTTCCAGAGTGATTCCTGGCCTCATCTCACCCCAAACCTGTTAACATTTTGGCAGCTTTAGGTAGAAATCTCTTATTCCCAACAGGAGTCAGACAGGAATGTTCCTCTTCAGGAAAACTGTTGGGTTGATGTGTCCTTGCTGGGCTTTCAGAAATACTTCATACAGCAACTGAGGAGCAGATCTTGGAGGGTATTTGAGGTGTCTGAAGTGACAAGTGGTGATGCCCAGGGAGGGTGAGAGCCTCTGAAGATACCTGATGAGGTGGATAAATGATCTCATCACTGGAGATGTTGAAAGTGCCTCCCACCAAGTGTTGAGCTGCAGCTGATGGGGTTTGAAATCAATGGAATTATCTCCCAGAACTGCCCTAGGGGCCTTTAGAAAATCTCTCACAGCACCTGGGTATTCTTCAGGCAGGTAAACTCCTTGGAAATCTGACTTCATGTTGCCCTTCTTGTTTCATTGCTGCAGGTTAAAGCTCAGGGTTTTGTCTCATGTAGATGACTGGAATTTCTTCTATGGTTTTGGTTTTTTTTTTCCCCCCCCAGCCCTTTTCCTCTCCCTGTGCATGAGAGCTGGGAGCCAGATAGCCAGACTGAGCTCTCACACCATGCCCATGACAAAGAACACCTTCAGTCCTTGGGAGCTTACCCCAGGCCTCTGCCACAGCTTCCAGCTGCCCAGCTGAGCCTTCAGACTGGTCAGGATTTGTTCTGGGTCTTGTGACTTGGCTTGCTTGGTTTGGTTTGATCCCTTCCACTTCTGTACTTAATTGGCTCTCTTCTTTTCTGCCCAGACTTACCAACTTTATTTCACCTTTTAAATGAAAATCCTGCTTCTAAATGCTGTCTCTGAAAACATTAAGATGTTCTAACACTTCCTGGCAATTCTAACCAGCCTCTGCTGTCTTTGCTTCTTTACCCTTATTTCTCTTCTATGCTGCAGAAGATACTAACCTGATATCAGGCTTTGATGCTCCTGAGGGCTCTGAAAAAGTGACAGAAGATGAGTTTGACCCAATTCCAGTGTTGATATCCAAAAATTCACAAGGTAAGCCAGGATGTGGGAGTGAAAAAGGGAAGGAAGGCAAACAGTGGTTTTGGGGCAGTGGTGCAGCAGGACATGTGAGCAGTTCATATCCTGACCTGTAAGATACCATCAGTGAGGTGTTTAGTGAGATGCCTTGGCCTTGGAATTTCTGTAGATTCTCTGCTTGAGAGATTTTCATGTCCAAAACCAGACATGCAGTATTTGAGTTCCCCTGGGGTGATTTCTCCCAGCCTGCCAGGAGGGCACAGACCCCTCAGTGGCTGAATGCAGTGAGAGCTGTGCCCTCCCACCTTCTTATTTACTGTCCAAGCCTTTGGTCTTTTAAGTGAGCTTGGCATGAGGCACCAGAAAGGATGATAATGATGATAATCCTTTATAGCCCGAAACTCCTGCTGGAAGTGAGGTTTTTTCA
The DNA here is from genome assembly GCA_020086605.1 of Lanius collurio. Taxonomy (NCBI): domain Eukaryota; kingdom Metazoa; phylum Chordata; class Aves; order Passeriformes; family Laniidae; genus Lanius; species Lanius collurio. The sequence goes on along the minus strand of JACBWW010000098.1, from coordinate 540,941 downwards.
CTTCTGGATGGTGTCTTTCAAAGGTGGGAACTGAGTGTGAGAGGTTTGGTCCATGTCCCCACCTCCTCTGAGGAGCAGGCAGAGTCTGTGGCTGGAAAGCTGCTCATTTTCACCATTCTGGCACCAGATCCCCTTGACAAGATCCTTGCCAGCAGCCTTAGCTCCATGGGGGTTGTGAAGAGCCAGCAGCACTGTTGGTTTAACAGCAGCAGTTGTGCTGTGGTTTTCAGCTCTTCAGGGACAGCATCAGGCAGCGTTTCACTCCTGGCCAGTGAAGGATCAGTGAAGTGGGTCCCCTCTCAGCAGCCACCCCATTGTAAGGATTTTTTTGATGACAGCCTTTGATGTACTTGTGCAGGTTTAAAGACAAGTTCAGGACTTTTTTTGTTGGTTTTTTTTTTCTTAAAGGCTTTTTTGCTTTTCTTTTTTTTTTTTTTTTTTTTGTTTGGTCACAGAACCTTTTGGCTTCCCTAATTCCCAGTTTTGGTCGCAGCAGGAATGTGCTGAACCCCTGCTCTGCACTGGTCCTGGCTTTCAGAGGCTGACACTCGTTAGAAACAGTTCAGACATTACAAACTCTAGTCCTGCTGGAATCAGAGGAGGTTCCTCCCAAGGATGGGCCAAGATAGGTCACCTTGAGTACAGAGGAGCATCCTGGGGGGTTGGAAGCAGATGGTCATTAAGGTCCTTTCCAGCCCAAACGATTCTGTGATTCTCTCCTCCAGTATCCAAGTCCCAGTTACAGAAAGTCCCACGATAGCCCAGCTCTCCTGGAAGCAGCTCAAAGCACCCAGAGATGCTCCTAAAGTAGCAACTAAATTTCAAGATTTAAAATTTTGACCTGTCATTTCTGTAGGCTGTGGGAGCCCTGAAATTGTTTTAGAGATCCTTTAGTCCTTAGTAAGGACAGGATTCTGCAGCCTGGATAAGCTTTGTGGAAAGAACAGGTTTGTAGGGATTTGTTGGCTGCTGTGCTGGTTTGGTCTGGGGGGAGAGGGTGGAAGAGCAAGCAGGGGATTCATTGCTGTCATGGTACAAATAATGAGAAGAGCTTGAGCAAATTTTCTGTTTTGCTTTGACTTTTTTCTTTCTTTCTTGATCTTGAACTTCTGAAACTGTCGTGTGTGTGTCCTGTTCAATACTGAATTCCTATCTCTCGCACTTTCAGGTGGGCATTCTAGAAACAACAGTGGAAGCTCTGAGTCCAGTCTTCCCAACATAGCCAGGTCTTTGCTGCTGGTGGATCAGCTCATAGACCTGTAGCAGTGACACAGTAGCAGACGCAGTTTCTGTAACGTACCCAAACCTCCGGTTTCATTGCCAGAAGAGTTTCCTTCCATTGTGCTTCTTTGGGGCTTTGCTTTGTTTTTGGTTTTTTTTTTTTCTTAATTAAGAGAAAAATCTGCCATCAGGAGACAGTCACCCACCTCTCTCCCTGTCTTCCCGTGCCCTGGGGAAGATTCTGGCTCAGTTCTCCAGGTAGCCTGTTCTCTCTAAAGCTGGTAAAGCCTGGGGGGGTTCCCTCTGCACTGTCCCATGGCCATGTCCAGGGGAGCACCGTGGGGAGCCCTCCTGTCCCTGCCCAGGGAGCTGTGGCTGCTCTGTGACCCTGTGCCAGCCTCCTCTCCCTGCAGCAGGGCGTGAGCAGCGAGTCCCAATCTTGGCTTTGTGCTTTTGGGTTTGGTTTTGGTTCTGTTCCCTTTCCCCACGGCTGGGCAGGAGCAGGGGCCAGGTGACAGTGGTAGGGACATCCCTCAGCTGCATGACACGGGGTAGGAGAGCTGGTGGCTCTGAGCCCCGAGTTCCTCCGGAGCAGTCCGGCCATACTCTGGTGATGGTGCACATGAAGAGTTTTCCAGCTGCCCCCAGCTCGTGGTTTGCTGTAACAATCCTGCTGGGAACAAACTGTGCTTCCTGGGAGAGGGAAAACCAGAGAAAAGGGAAGAAAGATAAAAGAGAAAAAAACCAGATTGTTAAAGCTGCAGAAATGACCCAAAGTAAAACGTAACAAGGTTTTGAACCAAATCCATGTGAGTATGGCTGTGACTAGTGTTTTACTGACCTTTTTTGGGTGAAAAGGGTGTTGTGGCAGCAGCAGATGTATTTTCTGTGACTTCTTTTCTGTGTTTGACTGGAAAAAAAGAAAATCCCCTCCACCTACTGTAAATTGTGTATGAAACAAATTGTCCTACAGTTGTTTGTCTATTTTTAATCCTGGTTTTAGTCAAGCATCTGGTATCTGTTCTGGGTTCTCCATTTTCTCTTGTAACTGCTATAGTGCACCCCAGTTCAGTATGGAGCCATTGTTTCAGTAGACAAAGATTCCTGTGGGCCTTTCTCCACCCCAGTCTCTGTGAACACGCATGCACTTGGTTCAGGTGGTTTGAAATCAGTGCTGCTACAACTCGATGGGTTCTCCCTTTTCTTTCCCCCTTCACACGCTTGGTTTGTCAATAGCTGGATACGCTCAGCTCGTTTTCCTTGGCTTATCATGAAGTCCGGAATTTCTATCTCGTATTTGAAAGCCCTCTCTGGGCAGAAGGACTCTTCCTCTGTAGTGGAATTCTCCCCAGCTTCCTGCTCCCTGTGTTTGTGTTTGTAGCTGTATTAGTAACAGTGCAGTTCCCCCGTGCGAAAGTGCGAGCGACTGAATGTGTCTGTGCTGACCTCGCTGAGAAGGGAAGAACCCCAAGTTTGTGACTCCTCCTTTCCTCTCTCCATCTCCTCCCCACCCCAACACTTAGTTTAACAAATTCTGTACATAGAACTCCCATCAGTTGTGTCTCTACATTACCCTTCTTTTAAAACCTACACTTATTAATAAAAGTATTGCTTAAGTGTGTTGTATCATTACATGTGTATACTGCACTTTCCAAGAGAAGCTTTACATGAGAACTATGGAAATGACCTTAGTAAAATTGTGGATAGAACTTTATTATTTTTTTGTTTTATATTCCTAAAGCACAGGCAAGCTGGACTGGAAAACATGAAGATGCTATAGATAGAAAGTTATTGTATAGTCAGATACTGAGATTATATGAAAAGAGAATGGATTTTAAAAAGTAACCATCTACTGTATATTAGAAACAAAGATTTCTGTGAATTAAAGTACTTTTAAAGAATGTTTAAGATTTTAAATCTAAAGGCACTTGTTCAAGGGTTCTGGAAAAAATGACAAATGCACTGGGTTGTTAATAATGCTATTAAATAAGCAGATGTGAATGTTTATTTTATTGCTTTTTCAAGTAGCTGTTCATGGGTGTGGGTGGAAATACGATATTTTAGAAAGTCTGTTCTTAGACCTCCTTCATCAGAAAATCTTCATCATGTGTTTGCAGAGTGAATGGAAATGAGAGATGAGTGGAGATTGGGGATTCATTTTAAACTCTCCAGAAACTGTGAGTGTCCCACAGGCTCTGGGGTAGTGCTGGTGCTGCTCAGAACTGAGGAGCTGGGGTGAAAGCTGCTGTTCCAAAGGCACCACCTGAACTTCACCCCGTGTCCCGTGGGACACGTTTGGTGCCTGGCATTCCCCGGAGGGCCTGAGAACGAGCCTGCTGTAGCTTGGTTGGAGCCTTGTTTGAAGCCAGGGCAGATATTTCTGTCCCCTCTGAAGGGCTGTGGGGCCAGGAGGTGTTGAGTGACAAAAGCAGTCAGTGAAATCTCAGCAGGGCTGTTCTGCTCTGCCCATGGGCAGTGCCCTCGTGGTGGGATGGCACAGGGGGCTGGAGCTGGCAATGATGGCACTGTTGGGGTGGATCTCCTGTCAGGGTACTGCAAACACAGCCACAGCACACAGAGCAATTTCCCTTCAAGGCAGGGTTGTGCTTTGGGTGCAGGAACAACCTCTTGAGTTTGGGTGGCAAAGGTTCAAAGGAGCAGTTAGAATTTTGATGTTGGTTCTCGCTTACTCTGAAGGGCTCAGGTTGGGAAGGGCCCTGCCTTGGAAACCTCCTTGTTCATCTTTAAGCAGATGAGCACAAGTTCAATCAGCCACCTTGTTTCTGACAATATCTGCTGTGTTGGGAGCATCTGTCCCAAAACAGAAGGTGCAGCTTCCTGGGTTTGGACTGTCCAGGTCTTCTCAGGATCCCTTGGGACTTCCTTGGCCAGGGCTGTGCAACCTGCTGGGACAGTGGGTGGAGAATCTTGGCTTTGTGGCAGATCTGCATCTTCCTCCAGCCCACTCATCACAGGCCAGGGCAGCTTGAGCTAATCTGTGTGGAACAAAATTACTTTTAGAGGGAGCTTCTTGTAAAGGAGTGATGATTGTCTTTGGCCTAAAAGCTTGCAGGCTACTGCCTCCAGTGGCTGTGCAAAACCACCTTATTTAAAAATTGGTTTTAAAAAACCCAACATTATTGCAATGAAATTTTGGATGTGATCCAGGCAGAGTTCAGCAAGTTTTGGGGTACCCGAGCAAGCATGAACTGTGGGGCACACGGGTCTCCGACTCCAGGAGGCATCACTGGGCACCCAGGGTGCTACAGCAGCAGCTCACGTGGGGACATGTAGAAGTTTCTTTCTTTGCAGTCAAAGTTTTGTACTTCAAGAACTCCCCATGGTATCTGTTGGAGTTGGGGAGTAGCTGGTAGGGTGGGGGGGGGATCTGACATGGAATGCTCTGGTGAGTGATGCTGATGGGCAGTCGGGGCAGCTGCCCGCTGTCTCAGTGCTGAGGTGTGGGCACTGCACTCTGAACTGCACCACTCTAGCAGGAAATGTAGGCTTGGGGGGAAAACATGAAGCAAAAGGGTTCCTTTGTAGTTGTTTTTGTGTTCTGTGCTGTCCATTTCCACACAGGCAGAAGCTGAGCTCTGGCTCTGGATCTTACTGTGCTGTCCCTGGGCAGCGAGGAGGGGCTGCTGGCTGGGCTTGTTCTGGAGCAGGGGCCACCCCATGGAACTGCCCTTGTGATTCTCTTAGAGGGTCCCTGACTGTACCTTAAAAAGGACTGGCTCAGGCAGAGCACAGCTGAGGGGGAGCCGGGGGATGCTCTTGCTGTGCAGGGGTCACACTGTTCGTGAGCTGCTGGAATGTGGTGTTGGTGTGTTTAACTCCTGCCTGGTGCAGATGGCTGTACTAGTGTGCCAGAACTACAGCACTAAATTCCTTATCCTCTGGAACTGAAGGCCCTGGATCCGCCTCCAGGTGTCCCACTGTGAATGGCTTTGAACAGAAACAATTCTGCAATTCTGTAAAATTGCCACAGGTCTCACTGACCTTTGGTGTGCTGTGGTACCTCCTTGCTGGAAGTGCTGTGTGGGAGCAGTTCTGTACTGTTGTTTAATGAGATTGCTTCTAGGAATTGGAATAGTTTGCTTCTAGGAATTAGAATACAAGGAAAATCTCCACAGTGCAAGAATGAAGGAGTGATAAGTCTTTTGACCCTGTTAAAATTCCAGACTATTAATTCTGCACACTGGTAACTGTGCTGATCTTTAGCTACCTGTTCCTGTATGTTGAGTCCTGCCTGACTTTGGCTTGATGAAATCAGGAGAGTTTCCTTATGAAAGGGTAGCAGTAGACTCCAGGAATTCCTCTGTCTCCCCTGACCTTTTTTTTTGGGCTCTGCTCCAGAAGTGAGATCCTCACCATTGTGGTGACTGCTCTGCCTCTTGTAATAGGGAGTAAATATTTTCTAGTTTTCCTCTTGGTTATTTCAGTACTCTTCAGTACTTCAGGACACTTTTTTCCTTGGAAACTGGGAAAACTCCAGGTGCCAGGGCTGTCACCTGGGGTAAAGCTCTTTCAGGTTGTTGTCTGAATACTTGCAGTGTGTTCCTGGGGTACTGAGTGATGAGAGGTTTTTTCTAAGGTTCTCCCTCTTGAAAAAGAGCCTGAGTATAGTTTGGAATCTTTTTTAGTATGTGTATCTGACGTTGGAATCAAATACTGCCCACCGGTGTCATACAGGGGTAGGGAGAATTCTCATCTCCAAGAGCATTGAAAAAGTAATTTTTCCCAGAACAGGGCATTCTGCTTCTTGTGCAGCGTCCCCACCTTCAGAGCTGCATGCTGCCAAGCAGATGGGTTTACATCCTGTCCTCCCTCTCTTACTCTGTCCCACATGTCATGGCCTGTGTGGGCACAGGCACCTGCTAACACATCTCAAAGTCAGAAGGAGAATTCTGCCTAAATGTGCTGTTCTTGTGCAGAGTGGGCCCTTGGTCTGCCTGACCATGCTCTCCATGATGAATGCCTTTTTCCCGTGGTTCAGTGTGGACTGGGGGACCCAGAGGCATTTGCATGATGTGGCAGCTGGTCTTGCTCTTGTTCAGTGTGTGTCTCAGAATTAGCCCCAGCCGCCTGGGAGGGAGCGCCACCGGAGCTGTGCTGCTCCCGGAATCCGAGAGTGGCACCTGAGGGGACAGCAGTGTGGACAGCACGGGCTGCAGGAGAGAGGGTATTTTTGTAGAGGATCTGGTCAAATGTTCGCATATCTGCACTGTCTTTATGTAGCAGTGTGATGTACCCAGGTGAAGAGTTTCCCAATAAATATTGGTTTTATGACTAATGAACGACTATTGTGTCTTTACTTGTGAGCAGTGATGGAGAGGGGGATAATTTGTGTATCCATGGGTGTGATGGAGTGGCAGTGCCTGAGGGCTGTGATGGGTGTGTAAACATGAACAATTAACCTGGGCAGAGTTTTCCCTGGGCGAGGTTCTGTCACTGCAGGGTGTGTTGGTTGGTGCTTTGCTGTCCCTGGGTACCAACCAGCCTCCTCACCCTTCTCGTTCTTCCTGCAATTCCTACTGTTTAGTTTTCATGTGATTTTCTCCTATCCTCTTGCTAACGAGTCCAATGACACACTTCTAACCTGCCAGTAGTTCTGTGAAGGTAAGAGATCTTCTGTTTTGTCTGTGTGAGTCTTAAGGCAAACCCAGCCTTCTGGTGGGCTTTTGGAGCTGGAGAAGGGCAGGACAGCCTCTCCCTGCACTGCCTTGTTATGCTAATGCAGAAACAAGTCAGGTCATTGTAGCTATGATCCTTGATTTGAAGTCATGGTATGGAGTCTTAAAAACCATTTGTCTGGCAGTGGTTAAAAAGAATAGCTGCTACTAAAATAGCTGCTACTTAGGATTCCCTAAAAGCTGTAGGCTTTCAGTCTTTGAAATCGGCCTGTTATTTTAGCAGGTTTTGGGGCATCCCCACATATTCCACAAGCCTGAGTGCACTTCCACCTATCTGTGGGCTGGCCCACAGGAGGAGAGGCTACACCAGGCAATGGATGTGCTTGGAGAGCAGCAGTGCAGGATGGAGTGACAGAACTTGTCTGTCTGCTGGAGCTTCCCTCGGGCAGCAGCAGCGTTGGGAAGGGAAACACTCTGCGATGGTGGCTGTGGTCATGGGTGGGTGGGAGAGAAGTGGAATGGTGCTGAGGGTGCTGTGTGCCCATGCGTGTGTCAGACATCTCCCATCCTCTGAGCAGTGGTACCTGTGCTGTCCCTGGCATTTTTATTTTCATTGATTTGCCCTCCCTCTCCTGCCCATTTTCCATGCATGGTGGTGGTTTCCATCTGAGCAGCGTGACATTCTTGTGTAATGTACCTCTCATTGTGACTGCTGACCAAGGAGCTGGAGCTGGGTCAGTAACACTCTTCTCTTGTGTTTGTAGGTCTGCAGAGGGATCCAGGCCGGTTCCCAGCTGTAGCTCTTGAGCTCTGTAAAGGAGATTCTGGCAGTGATGGACTTGCTTTGTACAAGGGTCAGCCCGAGATGCTGGAGGTGAAAGTGCAGCACAACTCAGAGTCAGAGTACTTGGCCAGAGATGGTCCTTCAAGCAACAGCTCCTTCTACAGCAGCGAAGGAGAGGGGACAGACCATGAGGGAGATATTCTGGATTGCAGCGGGTCCAGGCCTTTACTGATGGACTCGGAAGAGGAGGAGGAGACGTGCAAGTTGTGCCCAGGGTTCCTGCAGCCTGTGCCCAGGGAGAGGCATGAGGCCTCCAAAGAAGATCCCCACTCCCAGGCCAGAGCAGGGGAGACGCTGTTCCCGGCCTTCCAGTCACACACTGGGGAGGTTTTTAACGAACCGGATGTGTTTGCCACGGCTCCTTTCCGAAGCTCCAGGAAGGTGCCTGATGAAGTGGATGTCTTTACCAAAGCTCCTTTTATCTGCAAGGGCAGCATGGCTCTACGACATCCAGAGGAAGCAGATGTATTTCTGAGAGCCCCTTTCACTAAGAAGAAAAGCATGGAAGAGCTGATTTCCCATAAGGAGCCGTTCACACCACCCGTTTTCCTAAGCCAAGGAGGCGATGGCCGAGCTCCCCTGATGTTCCCGTGCCTGGATTCAGCAGCACACGGGTCCGTGGCCTCGGTGAGAGCTCCGTATCCTTCTGCTGGGTTTGCTCAGCCAGGCAATCTCCATCCCTGCTCTGTAAGAGCCATGGAGGCCCAGGAGAGAGTCCCTGCTAAAGCAGCGCTGCCGGAGCAGGGCGATGTGGCCGGCGAGAGGAGCCACGGCCACGCGCTGCCCCCGGACGCCGCGCTGGGCTCCGTGGCCAACAAGCCTTTCCGTCCGCAATCCCTGTCCAAGTATTCCCGGCACTACAGTCCCGAAGATGGGCCGGGCCTCGAAGCCAAGCCCATAGCTGCTTACAAAGTGGTGTCTCAGACCAACAGGCAGGCCATAGCAGGGTCTGTCGCTGTTGTCCCACTGTCTTCCAGGACTACGGAGCTGCCTGGCACGGATCCCTTCGCCTCGGCGCCCTTCCCTTCCAAAGCAGCAAAGCAGAAGCCTTAATGTGCTGGGAGCTGGGGGCTGTGCTGCCCACAGGACCACCTCATGCAGGACCTCGAACCTCGTAGCTGAACTGAGTGACATAGCAATATATATATATATATATAAAATAATAATTATTTTTGGTCAGGACTCTATTTGCAGTGATATATAGTTGAACCATTTAAGTTATGTTCGTCCGAATACCTGGCTCTCAGGATCCTCATATCCCTTCCAGTTGCTTCTCAATTTCTTCCTCTCACTGTCTTCCCTCCATTTATTTTTTTTTTAGATGCTTTTCTCAAACCAGTAGTATTCCATATTTTCTAGTCCTGGGTGGATAAATGCACTACAAGATGAATTAAAAGGTTTATTAATTACAGAGCAAGTCAAGCGGGACTTGCTAATGCTCTGGAAAGGACATGATTTCACAGGTTAAAGGGTTACTGTGACTTTTGCTACCAGTGATACTCCTGCTGCTCAGCAGCAGTGGAAGCCACGGCTCCAGGTGTGCTGGTGGGTGATGTGCCCAGGGACCCAGAGCTGTGCTGTGATGTCTGGTGCCAGTCTGGGTAGTGCTGGTGAGAGCAGAGCTGTGGCAGCAGCACGGCTTTGCTCCCCTGGGATTGGAACACGTGGCAGTGCTGCTGCCCCAGCGCTGGGGCCAGAGGCAGGGAGAGACTCACGGTGCCTTCATGCTGTGAACACCAACGAAGCAATCAGGCTGTTGCTATTGCTGGAAAATTGTGCAACAATCAGGCAGAGCTTTCACTTTTACACATGTATTTTGGTCTATGCCAAAGCGTAGGACCTGCAAATCTGCTTATGGTAGAGATGTGTATTTACAGTATTAAAAGTAGACCTTATGGGAAAATTTATGATGTAAACAGCTCCATAACTGTTGTGATGTACCTCATGTGGTGTGACTCGGCAGAGGCCACAGCCCTGTTAGACTGGTTTATACTGGCAGAGAGCTTGACTCAAAGTGAATTCTGCTATTGCTTTCCTGTTGGTTCAGGATGAACCTAATCAAAATCTATTTACTCTCCTTCTGAAATGTTATGTCATCATACTTTACCATCACCCAGAGCCTGCAATCGCTGGGGAGCCCCATTTCACAGTGAGGACCTGGAGGAAACCTTTCCCAGGCAAGGTTTCCAAGTTTATCTCAAAAGGGGGTCCGGCTTTTATAAGACCAAATCAGCAAGTCAAAGGGACTTGATGACAATTTTGGTGCAGAAATACTTGGGTTGCTGGATGGGATCAGTGAGAGACACAGAGAATGACTGTGACAGCAAACTGTGAATTCAAGGAGACTGAGTGGCCAGACTTGTTCCAACACCAGTCCGTGTCACAGACACACTTGAGCCAGGAGCTGCACCTGAGCTGTTGAATTTGCTCAGAAGCTGCTGGGAGGGAGGCCAGGCCTTGGTGCTGTGGGATGAACCTGTGGAACAGGGAGGTGCTTTGCTGGAGTGAGCAGGTACCTTGTGTGAACCATTTGGGTTCAAGGTGTTACCTCTGCTCACTGGATTCAGGTTCTCCTTCCTTCTCTTCATTTTTACTTGAAAAATTGCTTCTGAATAATTCTGTGAAGCTTCTTTTAATGCCACAGGTCCCACGGAGCAGATGCTGGAGGAGCATCAGCCTGTCCCTTTATGCTCGGAGAAAGGGAAGGTGTGCTGAGGTGTGTGGGCTCCACTCCAGCCCTGCCCGCCTTAGGTCAGGCTGAATTTCCAGCTGGCATTCTGGCAGCTTTTCTGTCCTTCAGACACTTTACACGAAGAGCAGGTTAACTGTGCTCCAGAGCTCATGATCCTGCCAGACACATCCAGTGCTTAAACACTTTAAAATCTTTTCTGGGGGTGGAGGCAGCTTGTTTGTATCTCTGCTTATGACTCATAAAGTAATGGGACTTGTGGTTATGGTCAGAAAACTCAGTTTCAATGCCTGTTACTCTGATACCCTTCTCATTTCCAGCCTGTGTTCCTCCTAATCCTGCACTACCACTGCTGCAGCCTCAGCTTGATGAGTTGTAAGTGGAAATTTCATTTCCATAGCCTCTGAAGCTTACTGTTTTAATGAATGGGGAAGAATCATGCTAATTATTTGCCACACAATCAGTGATTTTAATGAAGTAAGATTTATACAGATTCAATGGGGTGATTTGAAATCAGTGTTCTGAAAAGAACCACTGGTTTCATGTCTTCTGTAATGCTGTAGTAAATGGTGTTCACTGCCCTGGGTCCTTCGACAATCCCGGATTCCTGCTGGGAGAGGGACTGGCTCTGGGTTCTCACCCCCTGAATGCACTAAAGTCTCTTTCAAGGTGATTAATCAGCGTTTCTGCGTGAGTGAAACAAGCAGCTGGATCTGTGCTCGCTGCCGTGGCGTTGGGCCAGGCTGTGGGGGTCTGTTCTCCCCGGCTGCTGCCGGACTTGGGGGGCTGTCCCCGTGTCCCCTCTCCCTTCAGCCAGCTCAGCACCAGTCAGAGCCCGTCAGGTTTACACTCCAGCCTCCGAAGCACTCGGGCTGGGATGTGCACGGAGCGCTCGGTGACGCCGAGCCCGTGGCTCCGACCCCGTGTGAGCACTGGCAGCGTGGCCTGAGCGTGTCCTCGGTGCAGCGGCAGCAAAACGGGGTGAGATCTGCTCAGCTGCTGAACTCAGTCACTCCAAAGTGGTAATAGGTTACTTAACTCAGCTTCCACCAAAGACTTTTGTGTTGGGGAGTTGAATATTTGTGGGTTTTTGTTTTGTTCCTCATGTTTAATCAATGCTTTTGAGCACACTGACAGACCCCAAAGCATTTTTACAGTAGTGTCATGACAGTGAAATCCGGTTGCAGTTCTGAAACACATTCCTGAAACCTGATCAGCTGCATTAGCGTTTCTAGAAATAACCCATGGCCTGTGGTTTCTGTTTTAGGTGGGTAAATACCCTCACACACACCTAGAAATAATCCCTGTGAAGTTAGAGGGATAATGATCCAGTGTTCCTTGCTTCCAAAGGGATGGGGTGGGAGGGCAGGGGGCTGGCTCTGGTGTGGGATGCAGCAGTGGGGCATCCTCCACACCAAGTGGTGGTGGGAGAAACTCCTTTGTGTCCATGTGGAGCCGGAGCTGGGAGTGGCCGTGGTCCCCACAGTGACACACGGCCCACAGTGACTTGTGTCCCACGGGCTGTTGTCCCCCTGTTGCCCCAGCACCTCTGCCTGGCAGATCCCTGGGCTCAAGTTTTGCACTCCAGTTGGGATCATCTGTTCCTGGTAATCATGAAGAAATGTTCCACTTTTAAACTTACATACATTTTATTAAAACTGTATCTGATGACAACCACCGTCTCCATTGTGCCTTCCTTCTTCCCTCCCTGTGGAAAATACTTTTGCTGCATATAGGGAATCTGGGTTTTAATGAGTTCTTCCTACCTAAATGCTGAACTGGGCCTGACCCTGCTGTTTTATCTGGCAGCTGTAAAGTCAAACTGATGTTGCTGCTTTAAGCAGAGGATATTTCAGTTTATATCCAGTTTATGTTCCAGAGAGAATCCTCCCCATCCAGGGCAGTGCTGCAGCTGCAGAGCCGAGCCCTCCCTGCAAAGCTGCTGCTCCTCAGTGGTTTTAATGCAGTGCTGGGGCATCCGGACCTCTGGGACACGGGGAGATGTGGAGGCTGTGCGCTGATTAAACGTGTTTTTCTGTATCATTCAGCTGCCAAGACTTTGTTGGTGCAAAATACTATTTGGGCTTTGCTGCACTTCTTAATTTCATTTCTGTCTTTGTGTTAAGTGTCCATTGAGAGAGACTTTGTGCTGCCTTCTGGCTCTGCACAACTCCCTGGCGGGAACAGGGGGACAGGAGGAGAGGGAACGGCCTCAGGCTGGGCCAGGGGAGGCTCGGGGTGGATACTGGGGAAATTCCTTCCTGGAAAGGGCTGCCCAGCCCTGGCACGGCTGCCCAGGGCCGTCCCTGGGGAATTTACCAGCCGAGTGGATGTGGCACTCGGGCACACGGGGCAGTGGCGGCGCTGGCAGTGCCGGGAGCGGTTGTGTTCGGTGGGCTCGGTGGCCCCGGTGGGCTCATTGAGCTCGGTGGGCTCGGTGGCCCCGGTGGGCTCGATGAGCTCGGTGGGCTCGGTGGCCCCGGTGGGCTCATTGAGCTCGGTGGGCTCGGTGGCCCCGGTGGGCTCATTGAGCTCGGTGGGCTCGGTGGCCCCGGTGGGCTCGGTGGCCCCGGTGGCCCCGGTGACCGCTCCGTCCCGACCGCCTCCGCCATGGCCGCTGTCATCCTCAGGCGCTGCCGCCAGGCGGCGCCGCCGTGCGCGGGCCGCGGCGGGGGCGGCTCCGAGGAGCGCCAAGATGGCGGCGGCACGGCGGCTCTGCGCGGCGGCGGGGCTGGGCGGGCGGTAGGTGACCGCGGGGCCCGCGGCTCCCGCTGCCCCGGCACGCTTTCTCCCGGAGGGAGCTCGGCTTATTCCTGGAGGGGCCCCTCTCGCCCCTTCCCCGCGCGACTGAAAGGGGGCCGTGTCGCAGTTAGCGGCACCGCGACCTCCGGGACCGCCCGGGGTGCTCCTTGCTTTTCCCCTTCCTTTCTTCCCCGCGGACGGGGGTGACGCTTCTTCCTGGCAGGCAGCGAGAGGCTGTTTCTCCTTCTCAGCCATTTCCAGCCCCGAGCTGGTAGTTCCCCCCGACACGCAGCTCCTGAGGAGTGCTCAGCCCTGCACACCCGGGGAGAGCCATGAGGGGCAATGCCCCGCACACCCGCTCAGGGTCCTGCACTGAGGGGTAAATGCCCCACACACCCGCTCAGGATCCTGCAGTGAGGGGTAAATGCCCCACACACCCGCTCAGGATCCTGCACTGAGGGGTAATGCCCCGCACACCCACTCAGGATCCTGCAGTGAGGGGTAAATGCCCCACACACCCGCTCAGGGTCCTGCAGTGAGGGGTAATTCTGCACACCCGCTCAGGATCCTGCAGTGAGGGGTAATTCTGCACCCCCACATACGCCCAGGATCAGGCAATGAGGAGCTGTCACACCCCCCGAATACTGTATCTCCAGGGCCACGAAAAAAGAGGAAATTCCTCCCCCATAATTTGCACAAGATCAGGCAGAAAGGGGGACCCTGTGGCGCTGGGCACACCTGCTCTGTCCTGAGCACTGTAAAATGGGATGTAATTATCATTAGCAAAAGGGAGAAAAGAGAACTTCTGGGGGATCTTCCTTACACATCCTATTGTGGTTTCTACCTGCTCCCAAACCCACAAAAGTAAGCAAATAACACGATTTAGACCGTTTCTGTGTTCATGTGTCCGGCACTCACGGCAGGGATGTTCATTTTAGGAGACAGAGCTTCTCTCCTGTTCCACACTTGAGGCTTCTGGGCCTCTGTGCAGTGCTTGTGTTCTGCTTTATGAGCCCAGAGAGGACCAGCCTCTTACAGAACAGCCCCTGCAGAAGGTATTCACTTAGTTTACCAGCTTTCCCCCTCATAGTTGGTAAGGAGGAGAGGAACCAGATAATTGATCCTTAGTATGTAATAGTCTGTGAAGTGGGTTTTGTTTTCATTTTCTGATGCTCACTTGCTTTGAAATACCCGGATGCTGTTGGCTGTGCATGCAGTTACAGAAATCAGGTATTCACAGCTGTGAAACTGAAGCCTGTTACTCCATCATTCTGTCTTGCTTTTCCTTTTAATGTTATTTTTTCTTTTTTTCCCTACTGCTCTCCCCCCCCCCTTTTGTCTAAGTCAGTGACACCACCCCAGGTGTGTCTTGCTGAGTCCTGGGGCTGCTAAATGCATCTGCAATACTCTTTTTTGGGACAGTGGAAATTGGAATTTGGAAATTGTTAGTAAAGTTATTTTTCTCTAGGTTCTGTCATATGCTGTTAAAAGATCATAATCTGACAACTCGACAGCCTTTCCACCAACTTCTGCAAAAGAAGCCATTTCTTCCATCTGCTGTGTGGCATCGTGCAGGTAAATACCTGCAGTTAAAAATTAACAGATGGGTGTGTTTTTATGTCCCATGGCAATGCTGAAAGTTTGCTATTCATTCTGAGTGGTAACAATTCCTGGGTGGGTTGTAATGCAGTGCTGACCATCCAGATAGAGCCCAGGAAGGCTGCAAGTGAAGCTTTTCATTCTCAGCTTCAATATTTTCTGGTTTTGATTTTCCTGCTCTTGAACATGCATCCCTGTGTGGTGCATTGACAGGATTCTCCATTAATATTATCCATAATGTGGTGTTTCCCTTAATTTGAGGTTGAGTTATTGTACCTGCCATGTGGTTGGTAGGCTTCAATGCTCAGAAAAGGAAGAAAAATATAAAAAAACCCCTGTGAAACTTGGCACCACAGAAAACTGTGCTTTTGCAGATTTAGCAACTGCCCCTCAATGCTGGAGCTGAAAGAATCTAAGACAAAAAGATTCTGCAGGTGCCATTGCATGGAATTAGTCACAGATGGAAATGTCATTTAAATGATTCTACTCAGGCAGAAATTTCTTTTTTAATTTGTTTCAGAGTCTCATGCAGCTCGATGCTGTTGCAGCACGATGCTTTTTACTAAATAAAAGCTAACAAAAGAAGCTAAGACAAGGTTCCTTTTATCATGCTGTCTCCTGTGAGATGGTGTGCCCGTGTTTGCCAGTGTTCTGTGGCTCTGGAGACTCTCCTGTTGTGTTTTAAAGCCTCGTGGCTGCCCAGGCTGCAGTTCTCTGGAGCAGAGGGATCACCCTGGGCTTGCTGAGCAGACAGGACTTTCATTTAAGCTCCTTAGGTTTGATTATATTACTTCTCTTCTTTGTTTTTGTCTTTCCAGCAAGAGGCATGTTTATTCAAACTCAGGACACACCAAATCCAAATAGCTTGAAGTTTATTCCAGGAAGGGAAGTGCTGGAGTCGAGGACTATGGAGTTTTCTACACCAGCTGCAGCATATTGCTCACCTTTAGCAAGGTATTATTAAACACGTCATCACTGGTTTGGGGGTTGNGTCACTGCTTTCACATGCGTGTCACTGCTTTCACATGCGTGTCACTGCTTTCACATGTGTGTTCTGTGTGTGGAAGGGCTTCAGGCCGGGGGTGAGACCAGGAGTGCTGCAGTGGGTTACCCCTGGAGACCCCAGGCCAAGGCAGCTTTGTGCACCTTGGCAGAATTCTGTGCAAAAGCAGAAGCTGTTGGCCATGGCATTCCCTCCAGGAGGTGGGGGGTCATCAAACACACAGTTCTGATGTTTCCAGAGGTCTCTTGCAGGGCTGTTTGAGAGCAAACAGGATTTTTGCAAGCAGAGCTCCATGACTTACAGTAATAAATGCAATGTGAAAGGTTTCTGAGGACATCACAACGTGTTAGCAGAGTGCTGAAGCTGTAGGATGTCATTGTGCCAAGGTGCATCGGGTTGCAGAGTGAAATCAACTGTCAGAAAGTGGCTTTTTGTTGTCATCTGTCTGCAAATAGACATTTTCATCCAAGACGATGTATGTGCTGCCACGTGTGCAGTGCAGACCACCTGGGTTGTGTGAATTGTGCAGGTTCATGGGAAAATCTGCCTGCTCTGTGTATCATTAAAGCCAGGTTAGGGTTTCTGTAAATGGGACTGACTGTTTGTTTTAAAAGGGAATATTAGTTTTCCAAAGAATTAACAGAAGCTCCCTGGGAGAGAGGGCGGGAAGAGAGTTACTTAATTTATTTCAGGTGATTTGGTGCACTTGCATAATTCCATAGTTTTAAGTAATTGCAGAATCCAGTTGATTTAGTGATGTGAACACTCAGTGCACATACAGCTGTTTCATGTGTAGGAATTGTTTCAAGTGGGTATTGTGAAATCACTTTTATCATTTTCCAGTACACATACTTTTGTGGTAAGATTTCTGATTCCTTCATTCATTGCATTTTTGATGTTTTCCAGTCTTTCAAGAGAATATCCTTTTTCCCCCCATAATTACAAAAACCACTCTTACAGCCTTACACTGTATTGACCTGCAAGTGCATCTGTTTTAATTATTTTTTTTTCTTTAGATGAAATTGTTGGGTTTTCATCAACCATATTGTTAATTGTTAAAATTTGTCAGATTGGATGCATTTTCCCTCCCCCCTTTTTTTTTCTTGTTTCCTTAACAGACAGTTATTCCGGATTGAAGGAGTTAAAAGTGTTTTCTTTGGACCAGACTTCATCACAATCACCAAGGTAAGCAGAGCAGAGGTTTGGCTGTGCTAAAAGAGGAGCTGTCTGGAAATGGCCATCGAGCAGATCCAGCTGGGCTCTGGGACAGGCACGGTGGAAGGTCCAGAGACTGCGTCCTCAGGTGACTGAAGGGAGCTGCATTTAATACAAAAGAGAATAAATAACTGCAGTGTGTGGCTAAGCACTGGGGTTGGCTTCCCAGTGAAGCTGTAGATTCTTTTGTCCTGGAAATGCTCAGCATTGGACTGGCTGAGGCGCTGTGCCCGTGGTCAGCTCGGAAGCTGGCTCTGTGTGGAGCAGGATTGGGGCTGGGTGAGCTGTGGACACTTCCCAGAGTCGCTGTAGGACCAGGATGTGGTGTGTTTGCACAAGGTGTGGGGCCTGTGGCACCAGAGAGAAGGGGTTACATGGGAGCTGGGCAGCAAGAGTGCAGGGCAATTCAGGGCATGAGACATTGGTAAATTGATAATCCTGAGTCTCTGAAACAGTTAGTAAAACTATGTGTCAAATAATAACATTTTGGAGACTTCCACACCTTTTTAGATAATGCTTTTAGCTAATGCTTTTAAAAAAGCACTTGCTTGGCTTGCAAACAAGGAGACCCTTCTTTTGACTGTCATAAATTGAGTCTGACTAAGCTTCTTTGGCAAAGCTGGACTTGACAGAACTATGATGTCCCACCCATGCATCAAATGTGAGTGTCCATGAGGGTATTTTAAACGTCAGAATCTCTGTGTAACTCAGCAGTAGCAGGCAGGTACACTTTTTCATTCTTTTTTTCCCCCTCTTTTGATTCTCACAGGAGAGTGAAGACTTGGACTGGAACTTACTGAAACCAGATATTTATGCAACTATAATGGATTTCTTTGCCTCTGGCTTACCTGTAGTTACTGATGAGGCACCTAGGACAGACACAGGTAAATCAAACCTTCAGGGAGAGGCCAAGGTCTGCCTTTGGGTTTAGCTTTTATGCCACCCAGAAGAGCCTCCACCTCTCCCTCAGAAAAGCATGCAGGAGAATTTAAATTTAAAACCTGTTAAGATGAACTCAGGCAGGAATTTGCAGCCTGGCATTCTCTGTGTTCTGACTTGCACATTTTTCTTTTCCCAAGCTGCTTCAGAAGAAGATGATGAAGTTGTGCTGATGATTAAGGAGCTGCTGGATACAAGAATCAGGTGAACAGGGAACATTGCTGCTGGATGAGGGAGACAGTCTTGGGGTTTGGGTTTATTTAGGGAGCAGTGTGTTTTCCTTGGGAATGTGATTTCATGGTTCAGCACCTGGTGTGGAGGGGTTCAAGTGCAGAACTGGCCAGAGTTGGGAATGCTGTTCAGTTGAAAACTCTGGTGTTCCTGTTGAAGCTGCTGTGCTGAGTCCTCTTTGCTGAGTGACTTCAGAGCAGGACCTGGGCTTGCTCCTCACAGTGCCTTTGACAGGTTCATGGTTTTAATCTGGCTGCTTTTAAGTGCTGGAAACAGCACAGGCTTTGCTTTTACAGGCACTTTTTTCTCACTGTATTATCTGTCTTAATTGTTCTTGTCCTTCCCTTCCAAGTATTCCAAAGTAGTTTATACTCTAAAGGAAAATTTCCTAGTGGAAAATGCTGGGCTTCCATGGATTTTGTCCTTGCATTCTGTTGTGATTTTAGTGGTGCTTTACCACAGCTTGAATTTAGAAAGTGGTGGTAACTGATGAAGTCTCAAGAATGGCTGTAGATTGTGTTGTTTGCCTGAAGAGTATTTCTGTGCTCATTAATTGCCTCCCAAAGTGAACTGAAAGCAATAAGCAACTTGACATTTGAGATGCAGGGGAAGATGTGTAATGTATTTGTGATATCTGATGGTGACATCTTCCCCAGCTCACAAACTGCAGGAGCCAGAAACTTGTTTGTGGGTCAAAATCATAGAAGTCATGATGAACTTGGGCCTTTGTATTTTTTTTTTTTTTTTTTTTTTTTGTTGCTGCATTTAAAGTGATATCACTTAATTTACACATTAGTTTATCTCAGAGCTGACACGTGATGCTGGCTAATTTTCCTGAGAAAGGAAGAAAAGTAGAAATAAGCTGTAACATTTTCCCCAAACATTTGTTATAAGTATTGAAACCAGAAGCCAGGTGTAAAGCTGTGACAATAATGTTCATGCTCCTGCCAGGTACCTGGTTGTTTAAGCTTGCTGGGGTCTGTCAGTCCTTGATTTCCCAGGGGTCTTTCATAACATGCACAGAATTTCTACCCAAAATTCTGTTTTTCCCACCTTTTCATTTCTTTCATTTCCTCCCCCTGTGCCCCTCAGTGGACCAAGAAGCTGTTGATGAGAGTACCAGCAGTGGTGTATCTTCCTTCATTTTACAGCAGGGTAGTTCTCAGAAGTTATACATAAACCAGGCTACACATAGAGCATTTATTGTCCAGCAAATCAGAATTAAATGCAGAGAAGTTGTCAGAAGGTGCAGGATGGAGGGAATGTACATCTGAAAGGTCCTGTAGTGTGTCAGAAAGTTAATTCAAGTAAGAAAAATGGAATTTTAAATCATGATCTTTGGCTTTCTGGAATGGAGATAATTTGCTGTGGTGAGTTAATAAATGTGTCAGGTTCACAGATTTTTCTGTTAGGACTGTAGTTCTCAGAGAGTTATTTTGGAAATCAGTATAAAGAGCTTCTGTTAGAGTAACTTGATGGTTTTAACTTGGTCTGGAAAAATGTTGCTATGGGGACAGAGCTACAATGCTGGGCATTTGTGGCTGGCAAAGGGAGAGCAGGCTGCAGAAATGCTCACGGCACTGGGGTGAGCTTATCAGGAGCTGCTTCCCTCACCCCTGAGCAGGATTACGCTTTTATAGTTGGAGCTATTTTCTGTCCTGCATAAATTGTGGAGAACTGCATATTTATTTATGGAAGCAGGGCTTCTTATCACAGGTGACAGCTGCTCTGCATCCTGTGGGGGTACACGCCCCTGTTGTATTGGCAGCAACTGAGGCAATTCTTGCATGTGGAGAGGGCCTCCAGGCAAGCCAGGGTGCCTGTGCAGGCTGGATCGAGCTGTGCTCCAGGGTGTTCACCCCCTACCCTAAAATTTCAGTGATTCCTTCATACACTGCTGCATTCATTGCAAAAATGTTTTGCCTACTGTCCTACAGAGAAAGTTTCTATGTTAGATACTCCAGAACAGTAGGAGTTGTTGGAAATGTGAACCAGGTAGTTGTAGAGAAATAGTGACTAAATCCCTCTATCTTGACAGTTTTTGTGACTACTGAGTGTTGCTTTACTGAGGGTTTCTGGAAGGATCCATGTTTCAGCTCTACATGCTTTAAGCTGAATATTGTGTTCTGTCAGGCCCACAGTGCAAGAAGATGGTGGTGATGTTATTTACAAAGGCTTTGAGGATGGGATTGTGCAGCTGAAGCTGCAGGGTTCGTGCACCAGCTGCCCCAGTTCCATCATCACCCTCAAGAACGGGATACAGAACATGCTCCAGTTCTACATCCCTGAGGTCGAAGGCGTCGAACAGGTGGGCTGGGGAGAGATCACAGATGTTTTCTCTTCACTGGAAAGGAGTTCTTTGTCCCTTTCCAGCGGGAACAGGTTGGCCGTTAGGGAAAGCCAGGGGTGTATAGATGCAGGTTTTCCAAGTCAGAAGCTGCATCTTGGCAAAGACAGAGAACTCTGCAAGGTCCTGTGGCAGCCCATGGGCTGGGCCTGCCTGGCTGGGGAGCAGCCCTGGGTGCTGTGGGTGCCGGCCCTGGGGCAGGGCTGGCTGGTGGTGTGGGCAGTGGGAGAGGGAGGTGACCCCTCACTGGGCTCCCCCTGGTGTGCCACACCCCTCCTCTACTGAGGAGCCAGAGCTGGACAGGCTTGTTTGCTGTTACCTTTGCGCTTTGGTGACTTGATGTGATAAAAAACAATGAGCTTTGTCCCATGAAATGCAGATTCTTTGGCTTTCTCATGAAATACCCGATCTCTGGAGTGATTGTTTTTGTGGCCTTTGTGGTAACTTGACCAGCTCCTATAATTAAAGCTCATTTCCTCCTGGCATTTTGGATTGCCAGTTTTTCTTACCTTTCTCATGATCCCATTGTCATTCAGTGGTGTGGAATAACTGCTGTTCTCCTTGGGCCCAGCAGGGATTTAATGTAATAAATCCTGCAGGACTGAGAGCTTAAACTGTTTATCTAAACCACTTCTGGATTTGATTTCAGGTTGTTGACGACGACGATGACGTGGAGAAAGAAGCAAATTCTACTTGAGCTTCGTCATCTGCGGCCAAATAAGCATTTACCTCCTCATGTATGTAAACCATCTTTGTGCTGAGGAACAGCCAAATCTGCCTTGTCAGAAAAATAGTTGTACTTACTGTGAGAATGTACCATCAGTTTAAGCAGTTCATCCACTAATTTATTAAATGCCCTGTATTACAAAAAACACTTTTGCTCTACTTTGTGCTATGTCTTTAGAAAGAAATGGTGGGCTTGGAAAACAGTAGTGTGTTTCTGTATTGCTTTTTCATACAGAAACTTCAATATTGAAAAAAAAAAGGCATAAGTTTCTTGACTATTTTTGTGCAATTTCCCCAATTTGTGGGACTGACAGGACTCTCTGCTCTTACCCTGTAAATGGGAGCTTCAGGAATGTTAATTTTATCAAGTCTTGTTAAAAAGCTGCTGATTCCTATGAAATTTCTATGTGTGAAAGAGAGCCTGTAACATCAGCTGTTCATTTTGGAGGATGTAACACTGCCATGGCTTGTGGAAAGCTACCACTGTGCAAACAATAGCAACAGAAACAAAAAACGTTTGTTGTAAAAATCATATCTTCTAAAGTAAGTGCTAGAAAAGAATGATCCTTATCAGCTTCAGTAAGTAGAGAGACTAATTGGCTCATTTAGAAGTAAAATTGTTCAGTCACCATTAGTGGTGTGTTTAAACATGCAGCAGCTGATTTCTCGGTGTAATTCTCCTCCATGGGAGGAAGGTGCAGTGCTGGAGGGTACGGATTGCCTGGGCAGGATGGCAGAGGGAAGGAGTGAATGTGTTTGTGTTTGCTCCTGCCATATCCTGTTTGCTCTCTGGCCTCATACCTTGGCTGCCTCTGCAGGGTGACGTGGCAGAGCAGGGCCCCTTCCAGTCCTGCACACTATGGAAGAGAAATATTTGTTGTTCTGACATTGAAATACATCAGTGGGGCTTTGCAAGGAGCTGTGTTTGCTTTTGTGTGTAGGAATGATTTCTTCCTGGTGCCTGGCTTTAGCAGATGGCTTTGTGACCAGGAATTCTGTTCCTACTGGAAGATGTGGAAATGGAAGA
This sequence comes from Lanius collurio, assembly GCA_020086605.1. Taxonomy (NCBI): domain Eukaryota; kingdom Metazoa; phylum Chordata; class Aves; order Passeriformes; family Laniidae; genus Lanius; species Lanius collurio. The sequence goes on along the minus strand of JACBWW010000098.1, from coordinate 518,722 downwards.
AAAATCAGGGTGTGAAGACAGCCCTTCCCAAGTGAGAGGGGGAGATAAGCCCTGGGAGCAGGATGGGGGAGCGCTGCTCTGCACGCTCCAGCCCCGGGGTACCTGCCTTGGCTTGTCCCGGTGTGTCCTCGCTGTGGAACAAAAGCCGGGAGATGGCTGTGTGCTGGCTGCAGCCTTCTAATGTTTCTGAGATCCGGTGCCCTTCTCGCTGCTCTGTGTTCAGCCAGGTTCTGGCAGCAAGTTCAAAATACTCCCCATCTCGGTTCTTTTATGTGTCCTGACATTGTGGGTTGTTTTCTGTGCTTTGTAAGGAAATATTTATTGACTTTTTAGTGTAATATAAAGTTGAATGAATGGCATCTTTCTTAAGGCATTGCTCTCTTCCGTAGCCTTAGGCTTTTAATAAGTTTCCAAGCAGGGTTTGATGGTGGTTGCAGGCAGACAGCATCACTGAGCTCTCCAGCTGCACGGATGTCACTCCTTGGTCAGTTACGCCTGTCCCAGTTTGCTTTGCAGATTCATCTTAATGGTTTCTTTCTCTTGCTTCTGAATAGGTGCTGTTATAGAACAGAGTAAGAAGCCAGAGGCCGGGCCACGTGGACTGGGGAGGGATGCACCCCGTGCCACGGGGGTCCGGGAGCCTGACCGGACCCTTGTTCTCTGCCCGACCCCGGAGCAGCCCTTGGGCGCTCGGGGTCGTAACTCGGTGATCTCCAAACGCTGACTGCTGCGGAAAGGCCTTGGGATGATCCCGTGGGTGCTGCTCCTGCCTGGCGTCAGTGGGAATTACCGGAGGGGAACATCTCCCCTCGGCTGTCTGGGGTCGGGAATTACCAGGAAGGGTCTGGGAACGAGCACCCTCCGCCTGGGATCCGGCGGCTGGGAATTCTGGGGAAGGGTCTGGAAAAGGGCAACACCCCCCGAGGGTCTGGGAAGTGCCGGGGAGGCTCAGGGAACGGGCCTGCCAACCCCCCCTCCCCGGTATCTGGGAATTACAGGGAAGGGTCTGGGAACGGGCCCGTGCCCGTGTCCCGGGGGCCGCTTCCGCCGCCCTGAGCCCGTCCCTCGGGGCAGGCGGAGCCCCTTTGTCCGCCCGGCCCCCCGCCCGCGGCGGACGCGGCTCCGGAGCGGCTGCCACGTCCCGGGCCGGGCGGGCGGGGCGGCGGCGGCTCACAAGACGGTGCCT
>JACBWW010000098.1:477618-517193 GCA_020086605.1 Lanius collurio | reverse complement strand
GGGCGCCGGCGGGAGGAGCCGCCCGGGCGGGCGCTGTGAGGCCGCGGCGTGGCTGCGGCCGGGCGGAGAGGGAGGGCACCGGCCGCTGCCGCCGCCCCGGCTGTGGCGACAGGAGCCCCGGCCCCGTTATCTCGAATGCCGGCGCCGCGGGGAGGCGGCTCGCACCGTGTTAGTGACTTAAAGGGCGAATTGTCCGCAGACTGTAGCGGATGTGGCGGCGCTGGACAAAGGGCCGGTGCCCCGGGCTGTGCGAGCCCCGCCGCACCGAGCGCGGGCGGTGTGCGCCCTGTGCCGCCGGGGCTGCCTCGGTGCTGCCGGGGACTCCCTGCCGGGGCCAGGCGTTCCCGCTGTGCTTCCGAAAGCCCCGGGGTGACACGGGAGCCCCGGTGCACGGCAGGTACGGGTGGGAAGGGACGCTCCGGTGGCGTTTCCAGACGTGGCTCCGGTCCTATCGGAGTCACCACTCCCACTCCGGGTGCCAAGTGGTGGTGTTGGTGTTTTTATGGAGGCGTTACAACTCCTGATAATTTGTTTGCTGCAGGTTGGTTCTGGTTGGCTCGGTGTGGGCTGGGGCACAGAGGGGCTGTGGGTCCGGCCTGGCCCGGCACCGTGCCCCGAGCTCGGCACAAGCCCGGGGTGAGCTCGGGCCGCCGGGGCTGGTTCTGTTCTCCTGCCGCCGCCGTGCCTTCCACTCCGCTTCCTATGGCAATGCAGCCACCCTGCCTCATCCTTTACACACAGGGATATCGTTTATCCTTCCTCTTCCTATCCCGTCGTCTTCATGTTTTTCCATGGAAATTTATGCAGCAATCTACTGGATTTTCCTATTTTCTTTCCTCTCTGCCTTTTTTTTTTTTTCCCCCCCCCCGGTATTTTTGTGTGAAAAATTACGCTCTAAGTGAGACTGTGGGTTTTACACTTAATATGCAAGTTGCCATTTCTCTCATTGTTTTTTGTGGGATGGAACCGGCATTGCCTTCAAGCTGTCAAGTTGTGGAGTGCTGTGGAGAATCAGTCAGAGACTCATACCTCAGCTCACATTTAACACCATGTTAATTTGTATTAAAAGTACAAAGCTAAGAATAGAAAGGATAATTATTATTATAAATAGCTTGCTGCAAGAATAGGGATGGTTTTGGTGCCTCGTGCTTGCCTTATTTGAGATCTGGCCTTTGAAATGTGCAATATTAACATTATGCTCTTTGTCTTTTCTGCCATTATAAGCCCTGAAAGTACCGGGCGGTTACTTAGTTGTGTTCAGGATTTAACGTGTTTCTCCCCTTTTTGATACAAGTGAAGTTCTTCTTGGACATTGAAACATTTTATGGAAAGAGTGAGAAAAGCATTAGAGATTTTTGTCTCTGAAGAGTCGGGGATGTATCCCGGAGGGAGAGTGACTTGTCTCTCCTCACTGAAGGGCTGCTGGTTTGTGTGGAGCAGAGGGCCCTGAGTTCTCAGGCTGTGGCAGCTGCACGGGCCTGGTGTCCTGTTTGAGCCCTCAGACACAACATTTCTGTGAGGGAGTTGTAGGTGGGGATGGATAAACATTGCTTTATCCTGCCATCCACGTTCAGAGTTTTATCCAATTCACTTCACATAGAAAGGTAGTGATCAAGATGAGTTTTAAAAGAAATAAATATGACAATGCTGCCACTGTTACCTGAATTCTCAGATATCTCAGTTTGTCACACTGAAGGGAGAGCTTCAGTTCACTTCATCAGCAACTTCCAGACTGGAATCATCAACACAGTGTTTTCAGCCTGATGTTCAGGTTTGTGACCTTACAAAATCCCATGATCTGATTGATGGGCTTGTGCTGCTGGACAGGTAAAGGAAAGGAGCCTCAAAGTGCAGCTGTAAATGCTGTTTAGATGTGCTGAGGGTTTTTTTTCTGATAGTGTTAGTGAAAAATAGGGTTTGTCCTCGGTGTGTATCAGAAACTTGCAGTTTGAACACCTGGCCAGGTGTGAGTTGGATGTGCTTTGGTCTGAATGCACCAAACCAGTCCAATGGCATCTACAAACAGTTCAGGAAACAGGTTTTTCAAGGTAGCCAGGCTCGATAGACTGTTCTGTAAATCAGTAGACCTGTCATATGCCATGACTGGCTTTAATGACAAAATGGGATTGTAGAATTTAGGTCTTGGATTGTTTTACTAGTGATTACTGAAGAAAAAAATGGGCTTAGGAAAGACTTGAGTTTCTCATTCTGGGGTTACACATACAGCAGTGGGGACATTGAGGCCTCCCACATCTGTGACACCTGGGTGCACCTGGTGTCTGCCCTGGTGGAGTGTGGAGCAGTGGCTGTGGCCCGGAGTGAGTCCCTGGAATTGCTGCTCTGGTTGTTTACTCTCAACAGGAGTGATCCTGCCCTTTTTAACTGGAGAGGGAGCTGTGCGTGGGCAGCGAGAGAAGTGTCCAGTGGACAAACGTGGATCCCCAGGGAATGGATGATTTTGTGTTTTGCTTTTTTCCCAGCCTGGAGGTGATGAATTGAGTGTCAGCTCTCCCCTGTGCAGCTCCCAGACATAACAATGACAGTGAGCTTGGGCCTGACCTTTTGCTCCTCAGACTGGACAGAAAAAGGGATGTTTTAGTTTGGGGGTTGGCACCTCCCTGGGCAGCACCAACAGGAGCTCCTCCAGTGGGGCTGAGCAGCAGTTCTGGAATAAGGGATTCCTTGGAATGGCCAGGTGGATGTACTGATAACAAGGTCTATGGAAATGACTAACAGTAATAGGGTAGAGGAATTTGGAAGTAAACCCCGCCTGAAGGCTTTTCTACTTTTGTAGGGAAAGGATTACGAGAAGCAATTCCTGAGTAACTTCAGGTATCTTGAGAAGGTCATTTACCTGGAAGTGGTGATTCATTTCATTTGCCTGTGAATGTCCCATGAAATAAAGGAACCTGAGCTCCAGAAAAGTTCGTAGGAAAATGAAGTTCTCAGAAAAAGTGTTGTGATTGTCAGCTTTAGAAATCAACAATGTCGATTTGTTGAAAATGTTATTCTGTTAAAATTACCAGCTCTTTATGGGGAATTCTTCATGTAGCTGGTGGTAAGAAGGCCTAGGATTTGTGCTTGAGTATTAAAAATCAACTCTTTGAGAGAGCTGAGTGTCAGAAGCAGCTGAATGCCTGTTCTGGTGGTTCCAGGTAAGGTTTTTAAGGCAAACATGCAAGAAAGGAAATATTCTAGATTATATTTCTTAAGGTATTTCACTTGAGAGAAATACATGCAGAACTTGGTACTGTGGATCTTAGCATGATTCAAGAGTTGTCTGAGAAGCTGACATACTTGGAATTATCTTTCCAGTCCACACGTGCAAGGTCCTTCCTGTGTCAGGTTAGCAGTTGAAATGTTTCATTATGCTGTGAAGTGTGAGTGCTGTTGTGATTCTGCAGTCCTGAGGTGTGTCAGTGTGTTCCAGACAGGGCTGTTGTGAGGCAGTCCGGTAGGAATTCCTGCAGTATCCTTGCTGCTCTCTTCTCGTAGCTGTTAATTCACAGACAGTGCTGCAGGAGGAGGAAGTGCCCAGGGTTGGTTTTTTGTTTCACGTGTGTTTCAGCTCAAACAATGCCAGCTCGGGACTCGTCAAGGCAGTGATTAAATGTCACGATATATCCTGGTTTTCTGGAGTGCTTCCTCTTGCTGGCTGGTTCTGCAGTGTTACAGAGGGCAGGTGTGACGTTCTTGCTGAGAGCACTTGCGTGGAAGGGCATCTGAATGTGTACTGAAACCAAAACTGCTTTTTTGGGTCTGCCGAGGACCTGAAACTCACGCTGGGCTGCTCTGGGGAATGTTCTGCTCAAAGCTTGTACGTTTTCAGCACCCGGCACCCAGGCTAGTGGTGCGTCATGGGGGACCCTGACGGAACTCCCTGGATTTGCCTTGGAATTCCATCCAAACCAACGTTTCCATGGAGCGATTTCAATGAACTGTTGCTTTGACGGAGAAATTGTCACTTCTGAGAGGGCTCCTGACAAAGCTGCGTGCACTCGGTGTCTTTTCATGTCTCAAGCTGCTGATTGATTTCAGTATAAGCTCAGGGAGGGAGAGAGCAAGGCTTGGGCAGGGCATTGTGACTCGGAGGAAAGCGTGTCTCTGGTGTGTGACAAAGGCTTTTTGGGGCTGGGAGGTAGAGCAGGGTGTTCTGTGTGCCACCTCGGCTGCTTGAGGTGACCCTTTGTTCACTTGGAGAGAAAGGAGGGTTTTTTGTGGAGGGACATTGTGCTGGGCACTGTGGGGATCCTCCCTGCACAGTGACACAGGTGGCACCACGGCTCGAGGTCTAATTCCAGAGAAAGCTGCTCTCTTCAGAGCCCTGTTGGTGGCTGCTGGGAGAAGGAAACATTTTTCAGAAATACTCTTAGGTCAGTGAAGTATAAAGAGCACTTTGCATTTTTTTTTCCTCATCAGTGTTTCTGTCAAGGGCAGTGGAACTGTACATAAAAGTGGGAGCAGTTACAAGGTGTGATTGCTCAGATATTTCTGAATGATCCAGTAGTTAAGAGACAGGAAAAATGCTGTTTTCTAAATGGGGATTCAAGCTTTCCCCTGCTATGAAGAATTACATCATTACAGGATGTTTGTAAAGGGGAAAATGAAACACATTTGTAAATATTTCCAATAAATGAAGTTTATTTACACATAGTTCATTATGATAAGTACCACAAATGGGTGATAAGCCTTCAAATATTGGATTTTAGCCCATAGACTAGCAAGTCATGCATTTAGGAAGACTTGTGTTCTTTTACAGGAGCCATCTTGTCTCATTTTTTACTTTTATGATGCCTCATTTATGCATATTCTATTTTTATTTAATTTTTTCCTGTTTTCTCCAAGGTGAGTTTTAAAGCTCCCTGTCTTACTTGCCTTCTCATTTGTAAAATGTTGTACTAGTTTGAAAACAAACCAGTGGGAGGCACCAAGTCAGAATAACAATTTAATAGGGAAATTAAAAAACAGTAAAGGCAGAAAGCACTGGTTCAAACTGCCAGAGTCAGGATACAACCTGACACCCTGTTAGGGTGGTGGTAGCAGTCTGATGAAGTGGTGGCTGCAGTTCTCCTGGAGTGGTGGACGTGGTTCTGTCGAAGCAGTGATCCTGTAGAAAGGGGCTGCTCTTCCTCGGAAGGTCCAGTGGTGGCTGTCCATTTGTGTTTCTTCTGGTTTCCTTAGTTTTCATAGTCTTTGTGAGTTCTGAGAAGAAGCACTGAATTCCTTGGGTTGTTTTTTTTGGGAGGGTTGGGGTTTTTTTTGGGGTTTTTTTGTGGGATTCTTAGTCTTGGATTCAGTTTTTTTTCACAGGCCTCATGAATAATCTTAATATAATTGTGCTGTAATTAATAGTTGTTTTCAATGCCTGAGACCAATGCCAAGCTGGCTCCTTTCTGGATGGATGTTTTGTGTTTGTTTGCCATACAGGCAGGGATAAACACTCCAGCTTTCCCTCTCCTCCCAGCTGGGCCACCCCTCCCTGTGGGGAGGCTGCTGCCCCTTTGTGCCCATTTCGTTGTGTCCTGCCAGCAGCTGGGATCTGGGACAAGCAGTCAGGGTTTGGGCTGCTGGCTGGGGTTTGTGACTTTAGGTGTGACTGAACTTGCTGAAATCTGCAGAGAAAGCTACTTCTCAGGTCACTGTCTGTTTTGGGTTCAGATTTAATGAAGGTGTCCAAAGTCAACCCTTCTGGAGGGAGCCAGATTCAGAATAAGCTGCAATCCTTGTGCCAGAAGCCATCCCATGGTCCTGGAGCATTCCCTGACACCCTTTATCCCTGCCATCCTTTGGGTCCTGGTGCATTCCCTGTCACCCCTCATCCCTGCCATCCCTCGGTCCCAGTCCATTCCCTCACACCCCTCATCCCTGCCATCCCTTGGTCCCAGTTCATTCCCTGTCACCCCTCATCCCTGCCGTCCCTTGTTCCCAGTCCATTCCCTGTAACCCCTCATCCCTGCCATCCCTCTGTCCCAGTCCATTCCATCATCCCTGCCATCCCTCGATCCCAGTTCATTCCCTGTCACCCCTCATCCCTGCCGTCCCTCGGTCCCGGTCCATTCCCTGTAACCCCTCATCCCTGCCATCCTTTGGTCCCAGTCCATTCCATCATCCCTGCCATCCCTCGGTCCCAGTCCATCCCCTCACACCCCTCGGACACGCCGCTCCCTGCCCAGGCCAGAGACACGGCCGGGCCAAGCCGGGAGTGAGGTGGCAGGGCACACAGAGTGACTTTGCTGTTCTCTGCTTCCCCTCCACCTTCCCTACAGTTCTTCTCTCCCCTCCTGGTGCTCTCCACAGGTGTCACACTGCTCCTTCCCCACCCTTTCCCCACAGCCCGTGCTCGTGGCTCGGCCCTGCTGGAAGAAGGGCCCCCTCTGTGCTCCGTCAATGGGGCCCTTGTGCCTCTCCCACTGGTGCTGTTCTCTGGGAAGCATGTCCAGGAGCCAGGCTGGCCACAGCAGGAGTTCAGTGTTCAGATCCCAGAGCAGCTCAGCACCCCTCCTCGGTCTCTGTTTATCCCAGCTGGGCCCTGCAGTGACTTCCCGGGCGGCCGGGCCGAGTGGGGCTGGGCCGTGGCAGCCACCGAGGGCTGCAGGACTTGATGGTGCTTCTGGAGAGCTCTGTGAAGGCCCCAGCACCATCAGAACGAGGTGTGAGGCTCCAGGGATTGGATGGGAATGTGATCCAAGGTACATAAAACACGGAGAGGTTTCAATTCAAATGATTTAGCAAATTTGGAAAAATGCAGGCAGTGTTCGTGAGCCTGTGGTTCCTTGTGTTGGCCTTGATTCTTGTGGAGCAGCTGCACTTTGGATGATGTCCTGGGAGGTGTTTGGTGTGCAGGGCGGTGTCAGGGACAGGCTGCTGCAGCCCAGCTGCCTCTGGAAGAGTTCAGATGTGCTGGTTTGCTTTATGCACACTTGTTGTTCTGGGTGTCTGTACGAGGAAAGGGCCTGCTCCTAACAAAGCAATCTGCTCTGTGCTCCTTCCTGCTGGAAGGCCTGCGAGTCATGCAAGGATTTTAGGCATCCAGGATAGAGCTGAAACGTGCCATCCTGCAGCTACTTGGAACAGGGAAGCTGCTGTTTGCCTGAAGTTGGCAGTTTTTAGAAACAGAGTAAACAAAGTATCTCAGTTTGGAAAACTGTTGGGTTTTTTTTCTTTTCTTTTTTTTTTTTTTTGCCAGGCGGGTGGGGATGAGGGTTTGGACATGAAGAGCGTGGGGCAAAGCATCCTTCAGAGGTTTGGAGCGCAGCAGAGGTGATTCACTGCTCTCAGGGGTTTGTCTGCTGAGCTGTGAGCTGTGGACAGGGAGGTTTTTGCAGGAGCTCACTTGTCCATAGAGTTACTGGATCCAACACTCAGATTGACCAGGTAGCAGCAGCCCTGTGTGCCCTGTTGGTTTGGGATGTCAGGAGCAATGGAAATGGAACTGTGAATTTTTATAAACGTGGTTCTGATCATCTTGCAGGTGGCTTGGGGAAATGGAAGAGAAGCTTAAGAAACAAAGTGAAAAGCTCCTTTTCCAGTTCTTCCCCTTCATCTGATTAGGATTTAAGAAAGAGGAACACTTGAGTGTGCAGAATGGAAGCAAATCAGTGAGTTGTGATGTGCTCTGCTGGCAGTGGAGCTGCAGGGAGGTGTAGCTTCTAAAGGGAATGGGAAGAAGCTTAGGACAAACTTATCCTGAGACCTGTCCATGGTCCCTCAGCATTGAGTAGCCCATACTTCTGCTTATAAAATAAAGACATCGAAAGGCTTTGAAATATTTAGTTTAATTCCAAAACACAAACAGCTTAAGAATGCAATTTTTCAAACGTTCTGTGGTTAAACGTAAGGATTTGTGTTCCAAAAGCCATCTTGGGAATAAAACTCTCATGAATAAAAATTTGGGATCTGCATGGCAGCACCCTCAGGAAAATATCAAAGATTTGGAATGCCAGCAGAGCTGCACATGTGTCTCTGTGTGTGTGAGACTGAATTCCATTTTCCTCAAGAGGTTTTGATCAAGTTTCTCAAATTGCAAACTTGGAATTCCCAGTCACTTGCACAGATGGATGTTTGTGTGAAACTGGTCTTACTTTTACTCCACACAGATATTTTCTGCTTTCAAATGTCACAGGGTGAAGCCGTAGGTTTCGAGTATGGGTATTTGTAGCATCCAGTAAATGTCTTCTCAGCCTGCTGCTTCGTGGTGGCTCCAAGGGGAATTGTTCTGAGCTGTAGCTGGCATTAGAGATCGAGGAATTTATGTAAAAATAGAAGCAACAATTCCTCTTCCTTTGCAACCTACAGGAAGGAGAGCTCCATTAGTTTTGGAGTCTTAGTTTGCATGAGTGAAATGATTTTTTTCTTAGTGAGTCTGTGGGAGGAACTTGGAAGAAGCTATTGGAGGAAGAATTCCTTTCTCTGAGGGTTCTTCAGCTCCACCTGAGGGATCCTCAACTTGTTCACCTGCAGGGATGAGTTTCCTGTGCCCTGTTTTGTCTCCTGCTGGCTCATCCTGTTGTGTAGGTCCACCTTAAAGGAGAATTCCTTCTCCCATCAAGCCCAGGCCTGTCCTGCTCAGCTGCTTCCAGTGGTTTTGGGTAGTTTTGATCTCTTGAGTGTCAGTGATGTCTCTGTGGAGCCTTGGTTGGGGCAGGCAGAGCTGGGAGTGCAGTGGGAGCTTCCTGTGGGCACAGAGGCTGCTGGAGTGGGAACCTGGTGCTCACACAGAGCTTCCCCAGCTGGGATTTTGGTGTAAAATGAGTCTCTTTCCCCCACACAGGCATCTTTGCTTACCTGAACTACCATGTTCCCCGGACAAGGCGGGAGATCCTGGAGACCCTCATCAAAGGGCTGCAGCGCCTGGAGTACCGGGGCTACGACTCTGCAGGTACCTGTCTGAGCTGCACTGGCTCTTCTGGGAGCTCAGCCTTTGAGTGATGGTTTTCATGGTGTGATTGGGAATGGTTCCTACCACCTTCTGCTTTTGAAGAAAGCTGGAACACAGACTGGATGTGCCTGTGGTCGGAGGTTTGGATTAACTTCTATATACAGATTTCTATAAATATTCTTGAGGGCTTTTTTTTTTTTTTTTTTTTCCTAAGGCTTTCAAAATACTGACGAGGTGACAAAGGGAAAACTTAGTTGTAATCTAAGGGGTACCTAGCCTTTATATGGAGGGCTAGCTCTTGGAGAAAGGGCTCTGGAAGAATCAAAAAGTGCAGAATTTGTTTACATAAAATACTGTAATAACTTCTGCACTTGACCCTCTTTCTCCATGTTCCATGGTGGGATTTAGGTGTGGGACTGGATGGTGGAAATGACAAAGACTGGGAAGCCAATGCTTGCAAAATCCACATTATCAAGCAGAAGGGGAAAGTGAAGGCTCTGGATGAAGAGGTTCACAGTAGGTATCTCCCTTTCCTCCTTTGCCTGCCCTCTTCCCTCGAGATGTCCTCTCACCTCATTTTTTTTAAATATCACCTGTTTTACTCACAAACACTGTATTTCCAAGTAACTAACTAACTTGTGTGTAAAGAGCCGGAGGTGTAAAGGCTCAGGGATGAGCTGTGAAGAGCCTGGTGATCCTGTGGTTGTTGGTGTGAAGTTACAGAGAAGTCCTGATTTTTTCAAGACAAATGAGTTGCCACCTACTAAAGTAAGATAGACCTGCAATGCATCATGGAAAACAGACAAGAAAAACTCATAAACAAGCACCCAAAAACCACCTTGAACTGGGAGTAGAGGAATTAACAAGAGATAATTATCAAGATCTTGATCCTAGGCAGAAGGAGAAATGGTGTAAGAACCTCCCCAGCTGGGTTTTAAATGTACAGAAATAGGAGATGAACAGAGGATTCCTGAAGAGAGATATTCCTGCTCGAGAAAATGTCAGGATATACAGTTATAAAAAGATTGTGGAAATGCTTGTGGAGCAAGAGGAGTATTTTTTTTTCCAAAGAAGTATTCATGCTCATGGTAGACTTGGGAGAGACCGGGGTTAGACGTGCACCAATAACCATGGTGGTGTGCAGGGCTGGCTCAGCCACAGGTGACAGGATGGCAAGGACAGCTCAGGGCTGGATTCTTCCTTAAAGGTTGCTTTTTGTTCTGGCAGAGTGAGGAATGCAGGGCTGTTTTCTGTGTGCATCTGCCTTGCCCTGAAACCCCTTGAGGTTTTGGTTGGACTTCGATGATCCGAAGGGTCTTTTCCAACCTTGACAACTCTGTGGTTCTGTCCTGTGGGGTTTGCTGGCCCTGTCAGCATTGCTGCCCTGTAGTCCCCAAGGCCTGGTGAGACTCCCAGCTTGACCTGGGGTGTGGACAACCCCTCAGGACTAAAACTTTCTGCTGCAGAGCAACAGGACATGGACCTGGACATCGAGTTTGACGTTCACCTGGGGATCGCCCACACGCGCTGGGCCACGCACGGGGAGCCCAACCCCATCAACAGCCACCCGCAGCGCTCCGACAAGAACAATGGTCAGTGCCTTCCCAGGGCCTCGGCTCCTCAGCAGCTCCTGGAGCCTCCAGGAGAGCTGCCTGCCCCTCTGTGTCCCGGGAGGGGTGGCTGGGCACAGGCCGGGGGTTCATCCGGGCCGTGGTGCTGAGCCCAGCTGCGGTGAAGCCGCGGGGCTTGGACTCGGGTTCTGGCCATGGGGAGTGTTGCCAGCAGTGAGGGATCCTGGGAAGGGTTGGGGTGGGTGCGTGGGCACTGAGCAAGGAGGAGAAGACAGAAGGAAATGGGATGGTGGGAATTTCCGTGGCTGTTCTGTGGAATGGAATTTAGTGAGCTTTTTTCCCTTTAATCCCCACTGCAGGGAGTGGGGTTGGTGTGCTTGGGGCTGCCACGGCGTGGGCTGTGCTGGCTGTGGCTGCCCAGGGGACAGCAGTGCTCAGCTGGCAGTAGCAGCACAGAGTTCATTGCTCCCAGCAGGAGGGAGCTGCCAAGTGCTCAGGTGCCTGCAGAGGCTTTGCAGGGTCTGGGTAGCCCTGGTGCCACCCAGGTCACTGCTGTCCCCCCTGTCCCAGCCATGTCAATGGGGCAGAGCAGGGAAATGTGCTTTATTCTGCTGAGGGCCTGTCCCACAGGAATGTGTGTGGGCTCTGCTGGCACGGGGCTGAGCAGGGCCTTTCCTCTGTCCCCAGAGTTCATCGTCATCCACAACGGCATCATCACCAACTACAAGGACCTGCGGAAGTTCCTGGTGAGTGACCCCTGGGGGGTGAGACCCTCCCTTCTTTCCCACTGCCCTTTGCTCTCTCACCCTGCCAGCTCATTCCCCCTCTTGTATTCTCACTTTCCCATTTGCACTCCCCACTCATCCCGTTCCTTCACTCACATTGCTCCACTCACTCCTCACTCATCTCTCAGTCACTCCCCTACTCCCATTCACTCCCACCTCCATTCATGTTCCCCCACTCATATTTTTGCACTCTCACCCATATTTTCACTCACACTCCTTCCTTTACAGATTCCCCTATTCTGTGGGTGCATTCTCACATTTACATCCCCCCTTCCCTCCCTATGTCACTCCCACTCCCTACATTCCCCCCCTCCTATTCTGACGTTCACACTCACTGCCCTGCTCACACCCCTCAACTTCCACTCCCTCCTCATCTCCCACTCCTCTCACTGAGACTTCCCCACCCAAACCCCCTCCCTGGGTCCCTCCCACCCTGGCTCTCCTCCTCACATTCTCACACTCACTCCTTCACTCTCGCATTCCTCCACTCCCCTCACACTCCCACTCACTGCCCTCTTCTCCTCTCCTCATATTCTTGCAATTTGAAAGGCAGGAAGGAAGGATGGAAGGAAAGTGTGAGAAGAGGGGAAAAAGAAGGAAAAAGGAAAGATGGAAAAGTAAAAGGAAGAGGAAAAGCAGAACAAAGGATGGGAAAAAAAGGAGGGAGAAAAGAGGAGGAACAACTGCAGTATGGAAGGATAAAAAGAAAGGAAAGAAGGAGGGGTGGGAAAGAAAAGGAAGAGCAGGAAAAAGGAAAGGCAAGAAAAAGGGAAGGAAAAGGAAATATGAGGGAGGAAGGTAGGAGCGAAGAAAAGGAAAGTCATGAGAAAAAGAAGAAAAAGGCAAGGTGAGGGGAGTAGTAAAACCAAAGAAAGGAAAGGTGGGAAGGAAGGCAAAGGCAGGTGGAGGGGAAGGCAGAGGGCTGCTCACCCACACGGGCTGTCCCTGCAGGAGAGCAAGGGCTACGACTTCGAGTCGGAGACAGACACGGAGAGCATCGCCAAGCTGGTCAAGTACATGTACGACAACCGCGACAGCGACGACATCAGCTTCACCACGCTGGTGGAGAGGGTCATCCAGCAGCTGGTAATGCTGGGGGATGGACACAGTGGGACAGACACCCCTATGCCCCCCAGAAATAAGCCCTGCCCTCCAGCGCTGCCAGGCACTGCAGCACCAGCCCGTGCCACTGCTGCAGGATGCTCTGGGGCACATGCTAAGGCATGGCTTTGTCTCTCCTACCTCTGACAGTTCATCTCAGGTGTACACTTGTATTTGTGAACATTTATCAATATTCATCTGGTTAATGTCTGAATTTTGGGGCACGGCAGCACCTGGGGGCTGTCAGCCCCTGGCTGGGGTGGTGAGAGCAGGGAGGGAGCCGGCCTGGGAGAGCCTGTGCTGCTTCCAGGCCTTCCCAAAGCTCATCCGGGATTGCTGCTGACCCCTGGTGGGAGCTGCTCCGCGGAGCCTCTGCTTCCACTGCCCGCTGATGTGCAGGAACAGGATCCACCACAGTTCACCTCTCACCCCCCAGCACCTGGTTCAGCTGAGTTCTTCACTGCTTTACCTGCTAGGAGCTGTTGCAGCAACAGGCCAAGAGCTCCTGGTTCTTGCAGGTTGTGGCACCTCATCTGAGCAAACACCCTGAAGTTTTGGTGCTTCTTTTAGCAGGGCTTTGCCTTTGGGTCCCCTCACTGCACCCTGAGCTAAAGCAGGAGCCACGTGGATAACCAAGGGAGTCTGAGTGTCTCTCTGGGGGTTCAGTGGTGGAGGATGTGCTGCCAGGCTCAGGGGAGGGACACCCTTCCAGGATATGGGGCTGGAGCTACAGGCGGTTCTGAAAACATCTGTGAAACCTCTCTGGTGTCTCTTCCATGTCCACAGAAACACAGGAGCAGTTTCTGTGCTGGGAACATTGAAATGGTGCCCAGACCTCAGATAACAGAAGGGATGAACAGTTCATTTCTCTTTTTCCAGGAAGGAGCTTTTGCCCTTGTGTTCAAGAGTGTTCATTACCCTGGGCAGGCAGTCGGTACCAGGTGAGTGTTGCCATGGGAAGGAGCATTCTTGCACCCTGTCTGTCACTTGTTTTTGTACCCCCAAGTCAGAAGACAGAGTAGAGATCATTCTCATCACACTGCATATGCAGGGGAGAGGGTGGTTGGTTTTAATTTCCTTTCTCTTGTTCTCCATCTCTCATAACAGAAAGTTCCCAGAAATACCTTGGAAATTTCTTATTTCCTGCTCTGGAACAGCTTGGTTTTGGTATCCTCTGGTTATGATTTGAAGGGAGATGATTTTACCTTTTCCTTTGCGCTTGCCCTTGTGGCAGCACTTGGACAAGTCCTGCATTTGGCCTGGAATTTGGGCCAGCCTCGTGTTCAGGTTTTCTACCCCACTTTTAAACACCAGCATCAGCTGGGGTGGTGTCACGGTGTGCCTCCACAGGGGTTGGACTTGAGTGCCAAAGCCTGTTTGTAGGCACGTGCAGCGAGGAACAGTCCCTGCTTGAGGTGTGCAGTGACTCCTGGGAGTTCTGACCCTGCTGCAGGTTGCTCACGCCCTCGTGTTCTTTATCCCGTGATTCTCTGTGTTTGCAGCAGCAGCTGCTCTGGGAGGCTCTGGCTGTGCCCTGGTGCAGCTGAGCTGCTGCTGGGGAGCAGAACCCCAGGGTGGGGAGTGGGGGTGTCCCTGGGGTGCTGAGGCTGTCCCTGTGTCCCTGCAGGAGAGGCAGCCCCCTGCTCATCGGCGTGCGCAGCGAGCACAAGCTCTCCACTGACCACATCCCCATCCTGTACCGCACAGGTGAGTGGGGAGCTCCTCCCCTCGCTGCAGGCATGGGCACACACAGCTGTGGGCTCTGAAATACAGGCTTCAGCTGCACTTTGCAAATGAAACCATTTTTGGAGATGTTTTTTTTTAAAAGCAAGTTTTTAACCACATGTTCTACCCACCATATACCTCAAGTTACAGGTGTTAGTTACCTCAGGTTGGCCTCTAGTGTTGTAATTGAAGATTTAATGTCCAGTTGTTGCAAGGAAAATTCATGTTACTGTAATATAGTTATGGAATGGTTTGGGTTGGGAGGGACCTTAAAGCCCGTCTTGTTCCATGGGCAGGGATACCTTCCCGCATCCAGGTTGCTCCAAGCCCTGCCCAGCCTGGGCTTAAGACACTGCCAGGGATGTTGGAATAGTTCAGTATAATAAATTACACAGTACAGTTAAACTGAAGTCTGTATTCTGTGTGTGGCATGTTGGCATTTGTGAGCCTGGTAGTTTTCAAGGACAAAGATGAGAGAGCTTTGCAGGCTGGAGCGTGGCTCTGTCACAGACCTTGCCCCTGCCACCCCAGGCCATTTTTTAGAAGCTCTTCCCCTTTGTGGGACAATGTCTGTTCATGTTGTCTGTCCATCCTGCTCTCACACGTGTTCTACCACCACAAACACCCTTGAAAATGAGGGGTGACTCAGAATTACCCTGTAATTCACTGCTGTCAGAGGGGTCTGAACCTGTCCAGTCCCTGGGCTTGTGTTCTGAGCAGTGCAGGGATCCAGAGGAAATCCTGTCCTGTCCTGCTGCCTCCTGACAGTGTAGCTGCTGATCCCCTGCTGCAGGAACCAGCCCCAGGAGCTTTGCCTTTTGATTGGATAATTAGCAATAATATTAATGGATTTATGGATTTATGTAACACTATATATTTTTACTGATTATCTGAAGTTTGGTTTTTTTTTTCCAATTGCACTTTCAGCTGTTCAATCTATGGATCATTCTTTTGATGGAATATCCATAAAAATGGAGGAAGGTGCCTACCAGAGAAAAGCTAATACTTGAAATTTCAGACGAATCCTCCAGTTCCTTAGGAAAGGAATCATAAATGAGACCAAGATGCATTGTCTTTTTAATATGTGGTTATTGCTTTCCATGCAGTGTAGTGAAACAAGTGGGAGAGTCAAAATTCCTTCTTGATCAGTAACACCACGAGCAACACACGGGAAAAGCCGCTCATCCCATTTCAAATATTGGGTCATAGTGCCCAGCATATGTGCAGAAGTGATGACAGTGCAGGTTGTACTGTTCCTGCAGCTCTGGCTGCAGAAGGAAACAGTGAATTACCTTAAAAATGAACCCCACTAAAGCAGAAGGCTGTTGATAATCCTAATGCAAGCATTGCCCCAAATTCCTCCTGGAGCTGTGTCCTCCCCCTGACCACGGTGTGAGGTCGCAGCACTAAGGTTGGCCTGAGGCTGTTCATTTATCAGAGGAACCATCTGTTACTCACTTGAAGTGCTTTAAAGGCCAGCCCATGCCATGATGGGAGTTCACATCTCAAGCAGGAGAACCTTTTCTGAGAGAGGGAGGAACTGATCCTTGGTGACTGTAAATAAATGGGATTTCACCCTCAGCAGAGGCTCAGAGGCCTCAGGCACTCCCTGGGTAAAACATCTGACATCTCTTGCTGAAGGAGAAGCAAACCTGGGTTTGTTGAGAGGTGAACCATGTTCTCTGCCAGGAGCTGGTTTGCCTGACTCCAAACATCAGGTGAGGTTTTGTTTCTCTTTACCAAGTGTATCTCTCTCTGTATAAAGTGTTTAAAGCAAAATTCCATAGCCAGGTGAGTTCCCAGGGGCTCTGAGAACCCAAATCCCTCAGCTCTCAGAGGCACTGAGGCTGAGTAATTGCTCCCCTGCCCTTTTTTACTGTACCTGGGTTAATTCTCCATTCTTGGGTGCAGAAGGGAAGAGATTTAAAAATTCCTTCTATGTTGCTTCTAAATTGTAGTAAATGAGGGGTTGGTGCAGTAGAGCAACAATCAGATTATCTACGGATAAATGGACAAATCCACAGATAAAATAAAACCCATAACTGGCTGAAAATACTCACTGTAACTGCCCAACCCAGCCCTGGTGACTGCACACGCAGTGCACGTGTGTGTGCACAATGACCACCCTCAGTGCACAGCCTGCAACCCAGGAAAGCAATGCAACATAATAAAGTCAATGCAAATGCTCTATTTTGAGACACCAAATTTGCATGTTCTGATCAGGTCTGGGGTGTTTCTGTGGGGGAGTGGCCACTAACAGCTCTGCTCTGTCCTTTCTCAACACCAAATCAACCTGTCCTGTCTCAACTCAACAACAAAGGTGTTGTTTTCCTCCTTTACTGACTTAATAACTGAACTGGAAGGCTCTAAATCACTGGCTGAGTGGACCTTTTTTACTGAGTATCAACATGAAAGCAGTATTTTTCCTTCACATTTTCATCTGCAGAAGTGCAGGTCAGTACACCACACCACGAGTTCTGCTTGCATCACTGAATCAGATCAGTGTCTAGTAGGTGAAAAAACATCAGGATTATGGAATAAATATAGAATGGAGTAACTTCAGTGTTATTGTTCTTCAGCAATAGTCCCATTTTGGTGGATGATTAATCCACCCTCACCCTCCCCATACCCTGCACAATGACTGGCAAATAATTTTGCTCGAGGCTGGTGCTGAGCAGTAGGTGTTGGGTGCCTCATCTGCATCCCTGATGAGCTTCACCACTGAGAAGCAGTTTAGAGGAGGAGACAGTATTGGGAATTGCCAGAGTACTCCAGAAAGGATCCTTGGTGAAACGCTGAACTTTTAGGACAGATTTTTCTGAAGCTGATTTGCAGTCCTGTGTCCTCCAGCACCCCTGGATCCCTCCCTGGCAGCAGCACAGATCTGATTTTGTGATCAGAATGAGGAGGTTGTGTTTGATAGTACAGGAGCAATGCCAAGCCTGTAATCCCAGACTTCCTGAGCTGTGAGCTCAGCCAGACAGAAATAGGTTTGGGTTCCACCTGTGGTGCTCAGGAGAGCTGGATGGTCACACAGGTGGCAGCTCTGAAGGAATTTGCCCAGTGCTGAGAGTAATAGACAAAGAAGGAGCAATGCTGCTCCATTTCTGGGGACTCAGGAGGGTCTCACCAGAGAGGAACATGGGAGAAGCTTAAAATGATAAACAGGGCAGGGAAATGTGGCTACTCATAAAGCATCTTGAATTGTCTGCTAGTGGAGCCACACAAAACTTTAATTTGGATTTTTTCCTGACAAATTCCTCTAAACTTAAAAGTGCACTGGTAATATACTTGCAGACTTATTAAAAAACACGTAAAATTCTTGCAAGCAAACTGAGAATGGGCACAACAGTACAAGTTCCTTTGGTGTGACCACCTGCAGCCATGAAAATAGTGCTTCATGTTGGTACCATGCCTTGGGGCCTCTGCTGGGCATGGCCTGTGCTCAGGTGTGGCACCTGGGCAGCCCCTGACCCTCCTGTCTCCTAGGGAAGGACAAGAAGGGGAGCTGCAGCCTGTCCCGAGTGGACAGCACCACCTGCCTCTTCCCCGTGGAGGAGAAAGCTGTGGAATATTACTTTGCTTCTGATGCCAGGTAGGGTTTTCCAGCATCTCTGGTGCGTGTAGAAATATCCTGTTTAAAGCTCTCTTGAACAAGAGCTGGGGAGGCTGCAGGTTCTTGGTGAATAAAGTACATTGTGTGTGTGTGGCCATTACTTTACAAATACCAAAACAGAGCTGCTGTTAAAGGAATGAACACTGGCCTTGGAATAGGGTTTACCCTTCTTCAGGCTCACCTGTTGGTAGGATTTCCCAGTGATAGGAAACCTGAGGGAGTACTGACCTAAATTAGCAGGACAGATGCTAATTATGAGCAGAACTGTGTTGATTCTCCAGGGATCTCTGCACACATGCAATTCCTTCATCATCCAAGGTGGCATATTGCAATCCTAAAGGAGTGAGGAGAGACTAACTTGGCAGCAGCCTTAGCAGAGGTTTTGGGATTCTCTGGTTCAAGAGAAGTGAGTGCTTGCTCCAGAAATGTAAAAATACTGCTGTGGTTGACTTCTGCAGCTCTTTCCATCAGAGAATTGTGGAGACTCTTAGGACAGCCCCATGTGTTCTGGTTTTAGGGCTTCTCTGTGACACTCCAGGGAGTGCTGCTCAGCAGCTCCCAGGTGCATTAACAGGGGACAAAGCTGTCCATGCTTTTACAGATGGGCAAAGTGACATGCAGGGAGGAACAGTGGCTTATTCCTGGAAAAACCAAGGAAGGAACAGGCTGTGTTTGAGCAACCTGTGTGCCAGGGGAAATCCCAGGCCTCATAGCTCCAGACAGATCCCATTGCTGCACATGCTGCTTTGTCTGAGCAGTTCAGAGCTTCTCCTTAAAGCAGGCACTGGCATTAATAATGAGCTGGTGGAAAAAGTCCAGTTCCATTGGCAGGGGGGAAATGTCCCTTACAGGAATGGCCCCATTCTAAAAGACAAGGGAATTCCTCAACTCTGGAGCTGCATGTGGGGTGGTGGGAAGGGCCGAGCCCCCAGGGCAGGGTGTGATGTGCTCTGTGCCCCTGCAGTGCTGTCATCGAGCACACCAACCGTGTGATCTTCCTGGAGGATGACGACGTGGCGGCCGTGGTGGACGGGCGTCTGTCCATCCACCGCATCAAGCGCACAGCTGGTGACCACCCGGGCCGGGCCGTGCAGACCCTGCAGATGGAGCTGCAGCAGATCATGAAGGGTGAGAGCTGCTGGCTGGCACCGGGGAGGGCACGGCTGCTGCCGTGGGATGGGCTGGAGTCACCTGGTGCCATCCCTGCCCCGGTGATGACAGGCCCTGCTCAGCTGAGTCTGGAGCGTCTCCAAGGACAGAGGTCCCACAGCCTGGTCCAGTATCACCCTCAGGGGGAAAAAAGTCCCTACATGTAATGGGGCTTTCTCTCTACTTCTTGACACCTTTTTGCCTCCTGCTTGGAGCTATCTGGTTTTTCCAAGACTGATCACTCACAAATGTGCCAGCCTGGATCTGCCCTTTGCTGACACCTTCCAGAAACCTGAATAAAGCTCTCATCATGAGCTGATGTTTTGGCAGAAAAAGAAGTATCAGTTTAATAATCTCTAGCTGGTAACTGGCCTGGTCCAAGCTGTTCCCTACTTACACAGGAAAAATGGCAATTACCAGGAGATAATTTAAAATCTAAGTTACCAAGAGGTAAAGTGTTCTAATTTGTTTTCTTTCTTTCTTCATAGGTAACTTCAGCTCATTTATGCAGAAGGAGATATTTGAACAGCCAGAATCTGTTGTTAATACGATGAGAGGAAGGGTCAACTTTGATGACTACACTGGTAATTGAGCTTGAGCCTCCCTCATTCCCAACAGCTCTGTATCTAGCAGTTACTCATGGTAGTCACAGGGAGGAAGTGGGTGATGGAGTGGGAGATGGAAACCTTGCTGGTGTGAGATGAAGTGTGCGTCACAGAGTGCCTCCAGAATTCCACGTGCTGCTGGCAGGATCCCATTTTATGATGGTGTTTTGCTGAGTGGATGATGGAGATGGCAACATGCTGTTAGCATCAGTGATCCTGAGAATTTCTCCTGCCTGGCCACCCTGATTTTCCTCTTCAATCTTGCTCACAGTGAACCTGGGTGGGCTGAAGGATCACATCAAGGAGATCCAGAGGTGTCGGCGTTTGATCCTCATTGCCTGTGGCACGAGTTACCACGCCGGAGTGGCTGTGAGTGCTGGGCTCTGGGACCTGGGCTGGACTCAGTGCCAGAATCACAGGCTGGGGTGGGTTCCAGGGACCTTAAAGCCCATCCAGTGCCACTCCTGCCATGGCAGGGACACCTTCCACTAGCCCAGGGTGCTCCAAGCCCCAGTGTCCAACCTGGCCTTGGGCACTGCCAGGGATCCAGGGACAGCCACAGCTGCTCAGGGCACCCTGTGCCAGGGCCTCACCACCCTCACAGGGAAGAATTTACTCCTAATAATCACATCTAAGTCGAACCTTTTTCAGTTTAAACCCATTCCCCTCTGTCCTGCCACTCTTGTGGACACCCTTGTCCCCAGTCCCTCTCCAGCTCTCTGAGCCCCTTTAGGCTCTGGAAGAGGCTCTGAGGTCTCCCTGGAGAGCGTGTGGAGTGTGCCAGGCAGATTAAGGATTGATTTCAGTTAGGGATTGATTCTTAACCCTAATCAGGTTAAGAGTAAGCAGGTGCACACAGGTGAATGAAGCAGGACCCTTGTGAAAGCTGCGAACACCAGACTTCCAGTCACAGCAGCAGCAGGAGGAATTAAAAGCTGATGAACCTGAACTTAGGGAACTGGTTCCTGTGACTTCCATGGCTGTGGAAGACTTTGGAAAACAAAGGCTGCTGTGTTGTAAAAGGCAGCTGGCAGGGGAGGGATGATACAGGAGCAGAATGCAGCAAGGCAGGGGCTGGCAGGAGCCAGGTGAGATTTCTGGTAGGCCTGGATGTAGGTGGTGGTTTCTGAGTTCTTCGAGCTGCAGTCTGGTACACACACAGGGCACCCAGTGTTACGTAATCTTTATGGAGGGTTACGTAATACAGAGCCTTCCTTAAGGGAATTCTCTCTTTGAGGGAGGAGTTGGCCTCACAGGCTGCTGGTGGTGCCAAAGCAAGGTTGCTTCTTGCAGGGGTTGTTGGTAACTTGAGTGTGGGCAGTACTGGGTAATTAAAGTGTAATCCAGCACTAATTTTCATGTGGGGCTTTAATAGTAATATTTTCCAGTGTGTGGCAGCTAGAAAGCTTTTTTTTTGTGCAAACACTTGTTTATATAAACATGATGTAATAGCTGACTTCCTGCCCCTCCTCGTGCAGACCCGCCAGGTGCTGGAAGAGCTGACAGAGTTACCTGTCATGGTGGAGCTGGCCAGTGACTTCCTGGACAGGAACACCCCCGTGTTCAGGGACGACGTCTGCTTCTTCCTCAGCCAGTCAGGTACGGGCTCCCTTCCCCAGCCTCGCTCCCTCCTGCCCAGAACTGAGGGAGAAGGCAGCAGGGCCAGGTTTGGTGCCTGTCTGTGGGGTTGTGTGTGCTGATGTGAGGGAGGACACTCAGACTCTGGGGCTGGGAGCACCAGGGAGCTTCTGCTCCCTCCAGCTGCAGCTGCTGCTCCTGTGGCTGACAGGGGAAACAGGAGTTTTGTTTCCTTTCTCTGCATCGATCAACAGACTGG
Organism: Lanius collurio; assembly: GCA_020086605.1. Taxonomy (NCBI): domain Eukaryota; kingdom Metazoa; phylum Chordata; class Aves; order Passeriformes; family Laniidae; genus Lanius; species Lanius collurio. The sequence continues at coordinate 495,926 of JACBWW010000098.1, read as the reverse complement.
GAGTGCTGCTGAGCTCAGGGTGAAGGCAGCTCCACAGCTCCTTTGGAACAGTTTTAGTTCTCTAGTTAAAGCACCACCATATGGTGGATTGGAGCCACAGAAGAAAGGAAACTCTTAAACATGAATATCAGAAAATCCAACTAACTTGGAATGGAGTAGGAGATAAAAGGCACACTGAGGCATAAAAGAATTTATATGAGGTACTTCATATTTTCAAGGACAAATGCAATACTAAACATTTTTTTCCCCTTCGTTGCATTTACCATTTCAGGTTTTCATGACTAATCTTCAGCTGTGACACTAAAGCCTGCCATTACTTTATCTCCACGGGTTAAAATACCCTTCTGGGAGCAATTTTTTTCTTCTCTGTAGCAATTTCTTTCTTCTCAGTACCAAATGTCTCAGAATATCCCCTCTGTGGGAGGCTCATGGTCAGGATCTCCCTGGGGTTTTTGAAGACACATTTTTTTTTAAACCATAGCAGAACAGTGGCTTTTCCTTACACCAAATGCTGTGGATAGGTTTTGTGTTTTCTGGGTGTCACTGCCTTGTGTTCAGGGTTCAGACACAGCGTGCTGGGGCTGAAGTGGCTGCTGCCACCTCCTTGGCTTGCAGGGAGCACAAACCTCTGGGGCTGAGTTTGGGGACTTGGTGCATTTCCCACCTGCAGTGGCAGCAGCAGCACTGAGCCCCCTTCCCCGTGCTGTGTTCCAGGGGAGACAGCAGACACCCTGATGTGCCTTCGGTACTGCAAGGAGAGGGGAGCCCTGACCGTGGGCATCACCAACACCGTGGGCAGCTCCATCTCCCGCGAGACCGACTGCGGGGTGCACATCAACGCGGGCCCCGAGATCGGCGTGGCCAGCACCAAGGTGGGGCACAACCCGCACCCCTCCCTCATTTTATTTGGTGTTTCTGCCACCAGAGCCCCTCCTGGAAGGGCTTGGCCCCCTGTTAAATGCTTCCTGTTCCCTTTGTAGCTGTTGCTGCTGATGGTTGTGCAGTTCCAGGCCAGCAGCACACCGCGTGTTCTCTGTCCTGGAGCTTGCAAAGGGCTTTTTTCTGGTCCCTCTTTAAAATGAAATGAGGAAACTGCATTAAACGTTGAAAACAAATGGATCTCAGAGGGAATGATTCCCTAAGAGGTCAGAATTCCCTTTGACATTGTCTTGAGGTGCAGACTCAGTTTAAACTAAGGTCAGAGATGAAAAAGGAAATTAATAGACAAGATAATGGAAACTTTGTCTGCACATAACTCCCTCACTGGCTCTGCTTCACCAGAGAAAATGAGATATTAAAAGTATACTTTTAGCAAATGGGAGAATGGTCTTTTAAAGAAACCTACTATTTGTCCAGATAACAGGATTATTCTGGCTATGTGTGATACAGTATGAAATAACTTACTTTGCTGCGTTTCATTTTGATGAAGTGCTTGTGCATGGTGAAATCTGCTTTGGTTTAGTTATATTTAGAGGCGAGATGATGTCAATCTGTTACATAAATTCAGCCAAAAAACACATTTGAGTTTAATAGTTCATTGGGGAATTTGATCATGGAAAATTCATGAGTCTCTTACAAGAAACTCTTGAACGAGCTGTTTGTCCCTGTTGTTTTCACATGGCCAACAGTTACAGTTTGGAGATAAATGGCATTTTTTCTCTGATGGTGTGGGGAGTTACCAAAGTTGTGCATGTATGAAATAGGGTCTTGAAAAGTTTCTGCTCTCAGGTTGCCCAGAACTTCATTTTGGGAATATTCTAAACAGCCCAGGCATGTTAATGTGACTGCTGGGTGTTCTTGCAGACAGTGGAGCCTTACCCAGGGGAGGAGTTCAGGAGAGTCTGTTCTTAGAGAAGGGAGGTGGGAAATCACAGCTGCCTTTGTATTCCTTGAGTGTGGTCCAGAAAATCTCGGCTGGCTGTTGTGGGCTTCCAACAAACACCTCCAGTCAGCAGCCTGCTCATGTCCAGCGTTCTCAGGAGTCACTTGCAGTAAAGGAGGGCACGGCTATGGTCACAAAATAGGGTTTAGTAGTCACCAGGGAATAGTAGAATGTGAAGTCTTGGTTGTTGTGTCTGAATCTCCTGGAGTGTGACGAGATCATCGCGTGCCTCCATTGAGATCTGCTCAGGTGGGATTTGCCTTGTGAACTCACGTTCATTTTTGCTGCTAACTTGGAATAAAAGCTGCCACTTGGTCTGAAGATTTCACCTGGTGGGTGAGAGGCCCCTGGCTGGTGCAGCAGTGACGTGTCTCTTTGCCCACGCCAGGCCTACACCAGCCAGTTCGTGTCCCTGGTGATGTTTGCCCTGATGATGTGCGACGACAGGATCTCCATGCAGGAGCGGCGCAAGGAGATCATGCGGGGGCTGAAGGGGCTGCCAGGTAGGACCCCGGGCAGAGCTGGACCCTGCAGAGAGGGGCTGGGGGGATCAGGAGGGCAGCAGGGCTGTCACAATTCCTTGTTCTCTCTGGTGTCTCCAGGCCACCAAACTGGACCAGTAAAACTCTGAGCCCGGGGATTTTACAGGTCACTGCTGGCTGTGTGAGTGAAGGGTGAGTGGGGTGTGTAGTGTAAGGTACACACAGGAGCACACTCAGTCTGGGTTCTTCCCCTTCCCTCTAGACTTGATTAAAGAAGTGCTGAGCATGGATGATGAGATCCAGAAGCTGGCCACAGAGCTGTACCATCAGAAGTCTGTCCTCATCATGGGACGTGGCTACCACTACGCCACATGTCTGGAGGGAGCCTTGGTGAGATTTCTTTATTTAAAGCTGACTCAAACACAGCCACAGACTTCAGACCTCTGCACAGGGAGCCACATCTGGCTGCAGGTGCAGTTGTAAATGCAGCCATGGCTCTGGTGTGTTGGCCAACACTGGGATAAATGGAGGGCCCTGGTGCAGGGTGCCCAGAGCAGCTGGGGCTGCCCCTGGATCCCTGACAGTGTCCAAGGCCAGCCTGGACAGGGCTTGGAGCCTGGGACAGTGGGAGGTGTCCCTGCCATGGCAGGGGTGGCACTGGGTGGGCTTCAAGGTCCCTTCCAACCCCAACCATTCCATGATTACAAATAACTTAAAGTCACTGTGACATTGCTGAGGCTGCTGCTGGAAGATTCCCATGTCACAGGCTACAGTGGGTTAGAGGGGTGTATTGTCCCTGTTCACACTGGGAATGCTTTACTGGACAAACTGGGCACCCCAATAAATTGAAAACTGAGCATGTACTTTCCACATCCATACACTGCAGCTTTTACATTTGAGGAGATCCTGTTGTCAGTGATGTCCCCACTGCCCTGCAGTCGTGTCCTCTTTGCCCAGTCAGGCTGGGAGGATGGTGCTGGTGGCAAATCATAAGGGCTGTGGAGGTTTGGTGGTACAACTGGAAGTGTTGGTGGCCTGAACAGCCCAGCCCAGGGGCGCTGCTTGGATCTGGGTTTTTTGGCCTGATTTGCTTGGATCTGAGGAGAGCCAGAACTGAGTTTCATAAAGTGCAAGAATTCACAGAGATTATTAAAAAAATAAAGTAGAATGTTGCTCAAAGTTTTATGAATTTTTTCCCCCTCTAGAAAATAAAAGAAATCACCTACATGCACTCGGAGGGGATCCTGGCTGGGGAGCTGAAGCACGGCCCGCTGGCCCTGGTGGACAAGCTCATGCCTGTGATCATGATCATCATGAGAGACCACACCTATGCCAAGTGCCAGAACGCTCTCCAGCAGGTCATTGCACGGCAGGTAAGGGCCTGGCAAGGTCTGCAGTGCATCAGAAATGATGCTTTTCATACAAGAGCAGTTCCCAGACACCCAGACTGTTGAGTGTCATTGCCCACACACGAGTTCAGTAAATGCTGTGGGCATTTGGAGAGCAAGTTTTGCAACAATTGCAGAAGCCTGGCGTGGTCTCTTTAACCCTTAAATACCCCACAGGGCTGCCCAGGGGAAGTGAAACTGTTTGGTTCTAAATTAAGTAATAAATTTTGCCACTGACACTCTGCAGAGAAGTGAGGAAAGAACCTTCCAGAGCTGCTTTCCTTCAGCATTCCCCTCTGTTGCAGGGACGACCTGTGGTGATTTGTGACAAGGAGGACATTGAGACCATTAAGAACAACAAAAGAACAATCAAAGTTCCCCACTCAGTGGACTGTCTGCAGGGGATCCTGAGTGTGATCCCTCTCCAGCTGCTGGCGTTCCACCTCGCCGTGCTCAGGGGCTACGATGTGAGTACTGCCTTCCTTCCTCCTGCCTGCTGTGTGCTGGTCGGTGCTGCAGGGCTTGGGGGGTGTCTGTGGAGCTGCTTGAGCTGCTGGAATGCCCAGGTCCAAGGACAGGCCTGGCCAGTGCAGAACTGGGAGGAGGCCCAGCACACGTGGCCGAGTCTGGTGCAGCTGAGCTGGGATGTGTGTCTGTGTCTGTAGGAGCTCACAGGTTCTGGAGGGCTGACAGGGAGCTAAAGGAAGGCAACAACCCTCACAAGGGTGCTTGGCAAACAGTTTGGTGTTAGGCATTTGATCTTAATACAGACACTGGCCTCTACCTGTTATCAGTGACCTCTTATCATTTGAGCACTGGAACTATGTGGACTAAAGGGACTCCCTCCTTAGTTTTGAGTGGAGTTGTAACAATTAAGGTTATGGACTTTTTTCTGCACTGATTATCCTAAATTAACATGAGAATATGTTGAATTGTTTTCAGTTGAAATACAGAACAGACATTCCACACATTACAAAGTTATACACAAACAAACAGTGTGTAAATACTCACAAGCCTGTTCTTTCTCCTCCCTCTCTGCAGGTTGATTTTCCAAGAAATCTGGCCAAGTCCGTAACTGTAGAGTGAAAGATCATCTGAATCATAGGGGCAAAGGGGAATTAAATGAAAGACTTTTTTTGGTACCAAAATAACTTGATTTTAAAGCCCCCTAGGTAAATCTTATTTTGCTAAATCATTGTTTGTGTATAAGATCACCATAATTCCATTACATTAGTGATTGTCCAATTGATTCCACGTGCTATGTTAATAGCTCTGGGTTTTTTTTGAACAGACTTCCATGAAAGATGTTAAATGGTTTTCCTTAAAGATTGCTGAGTCTTCTAGGTAAGGGGCCCTCCACTTTTCTTTGAGCTGATGTCATTGTCTCTTACCCCATGTGGCTCATTCCAGTCATTGATGAGAAACCACTGAAGGAATTAAAGCTGTCATGCTCTCAGGCAGTGAAACAGGACACCAGAGCACACACCTGGAACAAGAGCTGGTACTGGTCACGCTTGTGCAGGTATTTTACCAGTGAAGGAAGCTGCAGACAAGCCTTTGGGGTAAATTCCTGCCTCAGGGGCACGAGGGAATTCAGCTGAGCTGTCACAGCCTCCTCCCTCCTGGGCATGTGGTGAATGTGCCAGGGAGAGAACGCTGCTCCAGAAGGATTTTATCTATGCCAAAAACATAGCAAGTGACAATCTCGTAGCCAAGGTGGCCACGGCATGGTGTGACCCCAGCATGGCCAGTGGGACCTGCCCTGGCTGGGACTGACTGGCCAGTGGGGCGAGGGCAGAGAGGAGTGACCAGTGCTCGCCCTCAGCTCGTGGCTGTTGCTGCTGGTGGTTTTTTGGGGTATTTTAAAACAAGTGGAAGTTTTCCCATGCTGAGGGTTTTCCCCTCAAACTGAGGGGCACTGGGGCACTGAACACACCCGAGTGACCCAGCTCTGTGCAGGGCTGTTTGCTGCAGGTCACTCTCTGCTCTGGGTGCATTTCTGCCTTGTGTCTCCCCAGCAGAGAGGGCTCTACAGCTCCTTCCTGAAGCTTGTTTAGCCAAAGTCAAAGTCCCTGGATGACAGCAAGGGCTCAGGTTTATTTAGCAGCAGTTCTTGTGTGACTTGTGTCAAATTCAGCTGATTTAAAATTGAAGGGGATAAAAAGACTCTGTAAACACGACACAGGTAAATACCTTGGTAATATTTCTGTAACAAGCTTGAAGAGAATCGGAAATGACACAGAAAATATACCTTCAGGACTCAAAACCTGGCTTTTTCTGAGTCATCAAAGGGCAGTTATTATGTATTTCCTAATGCAGAAAGGTGAATTTCCTCCCACCTTGCTGGGTTTTGAATTAGCCTTACACAGACGCCGTAAAAACATGCTACCAGGTGTAAAGTGGTGCTGGTGAATATTCCAGGTCATTTACTGCCCCTGAAAAATGGCTTTAGCAAATGCAGTGCCTGGGGACTGCCCTGCAAACCCCAGTTCCCCTGGCACAGGGCACCAGTGCTGAGCAGCCACGACCCAGGCTGGTCCCTGGCAGCTCCAAGCAAGGCATTCCCAAAGACTGCAGCAATTCTGCTTTGTATAAACCCACAGGGACTATTTCACTTCAGTTCAGTGTCAGCTCAAGGCTCAGTTTCATAATGAGAATGAAATGCTGCGTGCCTGGAAACAACTTCTCAAAGCCAGTGTATGTGTTTATTGTCATATTCATATTAGTTTATGAATACATTGTGCTGCCAGTGTCTGTTTAAGAACAAAGTAGTGAATGCTGCATTTTAGTTCAGCACATGCTGTGTGTGAGGCACTGCCCTGTGACAGCTGTGCCTCTGCCTAAACATGACCAGGAGCCCTCCCTGCTTCACGGGAGGATGATAATTGTCCTTAAGGAAAAAACAAGGCACGTTCAGGGCTAACAGGTGGAAGACAGGTCCTCCTCCTCCTTCTGCTCCTCTTCTTCCTCCTCTTCCTCCTCCCAGCTTGCTTAAGAGAAACTGTGCAGGGCTGGATCCAGGCTGGGCTCCCCCTGTTTCCCCTGGCACAGAGATGTGCAGTGTCCCCATCCGTTGTTCTGAAAAGCCCCACAAGGGAATTGTTTGGAATTGAGGCCCCTTTACCCTGCCTGCAGCCAGCACTGCTTTTACCCTGCCTTGCACAGAGGGCTGCCCATGGGCAGGGGGGGCAGACACCCCTGGGAACACAAGCTGCTGTTCAGTTTGTTAGTGCAGGCTGTTGGACATTTGTGAAAGTTGTGTACAAAGGACCAAAGAAGAGGAGTCTGAGTTAGAAACGTCCGGTGTGACTCGGCCGTGTCAGTGGAGCTGCACAGCTTGTGCTGAGCTCTCTGGGCTTGTGCTGTGCCAGATAAATCCTTGTTCCTTGTAGCTGGAGGCATTGATGGGTCAGGGTAGTGCCCACTCCCCCCTCCTGTCAGCAGACTGCCTGGAGTGTCAAACTGCCAAAACTGAGGGCTCGGAGCTGTCGCAGTGAGGCTGATGGATGTTGTAGGCTCGGTCTCAAAGGATGCTCTGGAGCACACCTGTATGAAGAATTTCTCTGCTGAACATGGCAGGGAACCTGTTAAAGCATCTCGTTGTTGTTGTTGCCATGCAGTGTGAAGTGAGAATGTACAAAGGACTCTTTTTAGCTTTCCTTACCTCATTTTGTCCACGTGTTGCATTTTGATGAACAGATGATGTTTCTCTTTTCCGTAGAAAACTTTTAGGATGTCTTGTGGTATTTATTAACAGCCAGTCTTCTGCTCTCCCAAATGAATGTTTTGGTTACTGAGCCAGTAAAATTCTCTCCTTCCTCACTGAGGTGTTGACAAATTCAGTAGCCCTGTCTCTAAAATTGAGCCACAGGTAAACACAGATAAGGCCTTTGCCATCTGGAATAGCTGCTCCTGTTCCTGCCTGCTTTGGTCACAGTTTATTTTGTGTAAGTAACTCTGTTCCTCATCTGCAGAGACTCAAAGGGAAGCCCTGAGGTCTTGGGGGGTTTTAATTACCAAAGACCAGAGAGCTCCCAGCTCAGCACACGTTCCTGCCCAGCAGTTCTCAGACAGATTTCACACTGCGGGGAAGATTCCACACACACGGAAATTGAGCTGCACATGGAATATGCTGCAGCCAGAAAGGGTTTTTTCCCCCAGCCCTGCTGCAGAAGGGCTGTGGACAGTTTTTTCCCAGATTTGTCACAATCAGCACTGTCTGTGCACATTCTCACCAAGAGCCCCCAGCAGTGCCTGGGTGGCTGGCCCTGGGCAAGGCCATCTCCTGTGGCCCTTCTGTCCCCAAAGCTGCTTGGACACCCTGTGTGGGGTCAGGCTCAGCCCCCTGTGCTGAGAGAGCCGAAAGCTTCACCCAGAGCCTTTCCCAGCCACCTGGGATTGAGCTCGTGGGCCTCACCCAGAACCTCAGTCTGGAGCCTTAAGCCCAGCCCAGGCACAGAGGGCTGGTTGAGCTGCAGAGTGAAGCATCCAAAGGCACAAGTGCAGAATTGGGCCCTTCCCCGCCCTGGCTGTCCCTAGGAGTCCTTGATGCCACAAGCAGGTGCCTGGTGGCTGTGCTGGATGGAGGGAGGGACTGAAATTAAGTGGCTTAAGTGGCACATCAGTGTTTAGCTGTGGCTAATTTTGGATCCTACCTGAATGTACCAAACTTGCCTCAAAGCATGGAGTCCCTCCTCTTCATCAGAAACAGGAAGAAGAAGAAACCGAAGTATTTGGGCTGGAAAAAAAAAAGGAAAGAAAACTATTTGCCTTCAATTAAGTTTCTGTAAATAGACATTTGAGTGGCAAACCCCCATTTCCTCCCTTGTAGATTCTCTGCCTCTGCTGTACATATCCAGCTGGCTTGGGTTGTGGGGACCAGACTGTACCGTGTTTCCTGTCGTGTGCTGTATGCAGAAGATGTCTTACTTTTGTCTGTAGTGTTTTATAATTTGGGTTTTGTCTCTTTGCTTACTTTTTTTGTATCTCACCCTTTGAATAAAATCAAGTGCCCTACATGAAACAAACTGAACTACTGGTTTTTAGTTAAATCCATTAAGAACAGGTGTAACCCCTATGGAAGTTAAGGGCTGGATATACAAAGCAGAAAACCTCAGGGCTTAACTCGCTCCTCTCCTGACCAGCCAGGATCTTTTCAGGTCAGGGATTCAGCCTATATTTCATTTTTTGCATTTCCCCTGCCCTTTCCTAACCGATTTTTTCCACTCTGTTCCTATGAAATCCCCCTAAAGCAGAACTGTTTCTGCAACCTTCTGTACCTTAATTCTTATTCAATGATCCCTTTTCTATCACTGAGGTTGCAGTCAGCACAGCCCATACCTGCCCCGTGCTCAGTGAGCATTTCCCACCTTCCACAACTCCTGAAAATTCATAGCTTCTTTTCCCAGGGAGGGCCCTGTGTGGGTAAGGCTGAGCTGGGACCAGGAGGGTCATGTCAGACCAACGCTGGGGGCTCAGGGCTCAGTCAGGGCTGAAACACACCTGGGTGGCTTTGTAAGGAAATCCCAAGTGACAAAACCCTGAACCTGCTCTCCTCCAGCTGGGCTGTTCAGGGATTCGTTTCCTCAGGGATCTTCCCCTCTCCAGGGATCAAACCCCAGTGTTGACTTTCTTAGACCAAAGGAGCAGCTCAGGCTTCTCTCAAAGACCTTTCCTGTACAAGAAGCAGCCCTGAAAGGCTGGGGGTGCTGGGCCAGACCCTCGGCCTGCACAGGGGGCACAAACCCCAAGGATGTGCAGGAGCTGGCTCTGTACCCAGAGCCACCCCCCAGTGCAGGGGGTGGGAAAAGGCAGCTGGAGCCACCAAACCTGCCCAGCAGGAGACCAGCACAGACAGGACGGGCCCTGCCACTCGGAGCCATGGCAGGGACTCGGAGTCCTGCTGGCATTCCCTGCTGCAGCTCCTTTCCCTGGGCTTTGCTGGCTGGGTCTCGCCTGGGTGAAGTCCAACACAGTGAAAGGGGAAGGAGGGAGACATTTGGGGCCGATCATCTCTCCCAGAGAAGCACATCTGCCCTTCCCCCTGCTGGAAAGGTCACTGCTCAACCACCAGCTGCCACTTTGTGCAGTGCCAGGTGCCACTGAGGGCACAGCTCCAGCTGAACGAGAGGCAAAGCAAGAGCTCAAACCTGCTCCTACATCCTTTGCACTTTGAAATCTGAGTGCTCTGGATGTCACACCCCTCCCATTTGTGCTACCACCTGTCTAAGTCCCCTCAAATCCAGGGGTTTTCATTCCCCACACTGCAGCGGTGCTGGAGCGATGCCTGAGCAGCCAAAGACCCCATCCCAGGGCTGTTGCTTCCATGGCTCCTGTCCCTGTTGCAGGGGGATTATTCCCTGTCCCAGGGCTGTTGTTTTTATGGCTCCTGTCCCTTTTGCAGGTCGATCGCATCGCTGCCTCCAGAGACTGAGCCACCAGCACTGCCCCAGAGCTGCTGCAGAGCCCGAGGGCCTCGAGGAGCCAGGGGTGAGCGGGGACAGCCAGACAGCGCCCTGGGGTGACACCTGCCCTGGGGTGACACCAGCCCTGGGGTGACACCTGCCCAGGGGTGACATTGACACTGAGGTGATGCCATCTCAAGTGTGGCACTATCCCGAGGATGATGCCACCCCAAGGGTGACACCAGCCCTGGTCCCACCGAGGCCCCAGTCTTGGTCCCCTCTGCTCCACAGCCCAGCACAGCACCCTAAGTGTGAGTGATTAGCACTAAACAAAGCCCAGAGCCACACCTGAGGGGGTGACACACACTCAGAGGTTGCTCTACTCACTGCTTGTGTTTTGCACTGAAGTTCTTGTCTTGTTTGTAGGTTTCAAACAATAAAAATCTCCAAAGATTGTGTTGACTTTTAGAGCAAATGCCAAAAGCGGAGTGCTCTGCTTTAGAAATGCTGGTTTGTCAGTTCTTGGATGGTTCCTTCCCTTCTTGGCTTCTGCAGCCCAGGAAATAAAGCCAAGTTCACGACTCCTCCCTGCTCCCCCTTCTTTTCCAGTTCAGTGACAGTTCTGAAGGCTTTGACTCAGATTTCCCCCTTGTGTCTCCTTCAGACAGAGCCTCAGGGCTGGGCCTTCAGTCCTGGTGGTGGCTTTGTCACAAGAGCCTGGCTGGACAGTCCTGCACTTTGCTCAACGCACCAGACCCATGGGGACAAGGACAGTTCGTCAAAAATACCCCAACCCAACCCCAAAACCCGCTGACATGTCCACAGCAAACTGCTGGGAGTAGAGAAAACCCAGAACCTCCCACGGCACTAGATCAGGAAACTCCGAGCCCACGTGGGAGGCAGAGGAGCGGAGGTTTGGTGTCCACACTCGGGGAGCCCAGTGGGAATCAGCTCCTCTGACAGGAGTGCATTTAAAAAATTAATACGGAGCAAAAATATTCCAGGCTGCACCAGCCCCAACCAGACTGACAAAGCAAAGCTGGGAAAAGCTTTGATGCTTTTACACAAAACCAAAGCCCCAAAAGTGCAGAGCGTGTCCAAGGGCGGGCCCAGCCCCTCGTACTCGGCAGCAGCACCAGCAGCTCCCCTCCTGCTGCAAACTGGTGCAGCTCTGCAAGGAATTGTTGATTGAGGCAGCTTCCCCCTTCCTGCCTGGGCCAGAGACCCCTGAGCTCCTCCAGCAGCCTCCTCCCCACTCCCTGGGGCACAGAAAGCAGCTCTGGGATCCCTCAGCCTTTGTGCATCACAAACTGCAGCTCTCGGCACACGGAACATCCCACAGCTCATCCCTTCCCTGCTGCAGACTGAGGAGGAGGGAAAAAACCCAGCCCAAACCAACATCCTGAGGTTCCAGTGCAGTGATTTATCCCCGAGCCGGCTGCAGACAGACACACAGACACACAGACAGACAGACAGCCCCAGTGCAGCTGATGCTGCCTCGCTGTCTCCCCGTGGACCTCACTGTGATTAAATCATGTTCCAACCACAGCAGAGAGGCAGGGAAAAAGCAGTCAGGAATTTTTGGACAGGAAATAGATGGGAAGAGGAGGGGAAAGGTTTAAATGGGAGTGTGAGAGACATGAGCAGTTTACTGCTTTGTCCTCTCCTGCAGCCACAGGGCAAGGAACCCCCAGGGCTGGGGTCCCCATTGCCACCCGCTCCTGTCCCCTTGGTGGTGGCATCCCTCTATCCGAGGTTTGTGCAAGCTCAGCTGAGCCGAGCTGAGCCCAGAAGGAGTTGGCATCACTTGAATCCAAAGGCATTTTCTCCAAGCACAGCGGGGACCACAAGGAAAGGAACATCTCAGAGAATTCCCTGACAGGCACCGGACACTCTGCCGGCTGTAACCGCCCCAAATGAACTCAAACCCTTTCTCTGGTGCTCCAGAGTTATTCAAGAGGATTGCACTGAACTCCTTTAGCTCCTGCAGTGGTTTGTCTGCAGCAGGGAGGAACCAAGGACCAGGACCACTGGTGGTGGCAGCACAGCTCCGAGCAGGAGGAGCCCATCACTGCAGGACTGCGGCTGTTCCCAGCTGCCACTGGGATAACTGGGGAGGAACACTCAGAGAAACCATCCCACGGCCTCCAGCCATGAGCACCCACTGGATCAGGCCTCTGGAGAAGGGATCCATAAGGCTGTCTGTAAATGTGACTCTGCCAAGATGCTTTAGATGTCTGCAGCAGAGCATAAAGTAACTGCTGTCAGCTTGAAAAATACATTAGACCTCAAAAAAAAGGGGAAGAGAGGAGGGAGAAAAAATGGTTTGTTTTTCAGTTTTGCCAGACCGCAGTTTGTAGTAAATTTTTTTTTTCAGATAAATAATTTGCTGTTGTTGTTTTCAGACAAATACAACAAATAAAGCTGCCTTGTTTAAAGCCTAGATCTGAATTACTTTGTAGGGAAATGCAAACATTTCCTCTGGGGACTCAACATTCTCCTCCCCTAAGTACTGCAGCAAACATGGAGAGGTGAAGATCTCCCAGAAGCAGCTCAGGAGCTCTGCCCTGCACACCCCCAGTGGTGCCCCCCGTGTCCCTTGTGTCCCCCTTGTCCTGCCCTGTGCCCACCCCCGGAGCCAGTGGGAAATTTCCTCCCTCCCTGGCAATCCCACGCAGTGATTCCTGTGATTTTCCCTGTTCAGACTGGTTCCAGAGCTGTTCCACTGTGGGAGCTCAGAGGTGTCAGAGTTCCTTCTCCAAACCCGGAGTTGGATCCACTGAATTATTTATGGTGCTCTGCAACCTCTGCCTGCTCACCCTGAATAATCAAAGACCCCTTAAGCCAACAGGATCCCTACCTGCTGGTCCCCATGAGGAGCTGTGTTTATCCTGCTGAATCAGTGGATTCTCTGGCTGTTTTCCAGCAATTTGTGCCTTCTTCTTTCTCCCTCACATTCGGATCTGTTTCATATTTAGTTAATTTTTTGTTGTGGGAATGCAGCAATGCGCCACAGTGGATGGGGCTGCTGGCCTGGGTGGTCCCACACTTGGCCCAGCTGGTGCCTGAGTCAGCCAAGCTGTTGCAGGAAAGAATCCTTTGGAAAGGGTAGAAAGTGCAGGCCAAACCCTGCAGTCCTTGTTCCATAAAACATCCCCAGGATGCCCCAGCAGCAGACCCCAGGCACAGCTCCCTCTGTCCCTCAGGGCAGGCAGATGCTGTCAGTGAGGGACACCCCCCCCCCAAAGCCAGAGCCCCTCCTGGAGAGGGGCAAATCAACTCAACAGGAACATCCAGGCTGGAAAATGGCACAGGTGGGGACCAGGACCCTGTGGCTGATGCCACCAGGCACTGAGGGGGTTTAACCCAGAACAGCTGCAGGAACCTGGGATGATGCTGCAAATCATGGGGCCCTGGGATGGTTTGGGTGGGAAGGGACCTGAAAGCCAACCAGTGCCACCCCTGCCATGGGCAGGGACACCTCCCACTGTCCCAGGGACAAAACTGCTGAACATTTTTCCTGGGTTTTTTTTGCCTCTGAATGCTGAGGGTGTCCCCTGTTCCCTTGGGTCACCCATTGCAACAGCTATGAATTAAAACTTAATTTCTCTTTCTTATCTGGGTCAATGCAAATTTCCTCAGTCTCCCAAAAAGCATCTTATGAGATTCTCCTACAGCTGCAAAGGAGAGAACAAGGGTTTGCTGTCATATCTGGAGGAGGAGTTGTTGTCACAGGAGTGTCTCAGAGCACTCAGGACACAAGTCACAGCTCTGCCAACAACTCCTTCTTTCACCCTTGAGAGGTTATGTGCCTCCCTATCCTTCTTTAAGGAAAAAACAGACTTATTTTATTTTGAAAGTCAATTATTTTTGCTGGATTATGTCAGGCTGGAGGAGCAGCCTGGCCCAAGCCACCCCAATCCCTCCCCAGACAGGGACAGGCAGAGGCAGACAAGTAAGGATGACTTCAGAATTTGCCCTTCTGAGCTGGGCTGTTTGAAAAAACAAACAAGGAGCTGTCTGATGCTGCTGCAGTTATTTCAATACATTTTCATCAACTGGAAACCTCTCCAGTTACCACTACAGGCTGTGGACAGGCAGCTGGGATCACTTTTACTTTCAGCATCACACACCCCCACATACCCATCCTACCTCCAAAAAGTTAACTGTCACGTTCACACCAAAGCAGAAGCTCCTCAGTTCTGTCCCATGGCACCAGCTCTGGCAGTCCATGGCATGCTGCCCCTGCAGCCCAGGCTGGCTCCCTCACCTGCCCTGCCTTAGACACAGCCAAAAATACCCCCCATTCATTCCCAGGGCTGTTTTCCCACACCTGCTGTTGTTGTGGTCACTGCAGCCCTTCAGAGCAGGGAGGGTGGGGCCCCCACATGGGGAGGCATTTCCAGGTGTTTCATCTTTGCATCCTTTTATTTAAGGTATTCAGGGGCTCACAAATGCCCACACCTTAAATAAAACCTGGGAATCAATCCCAGCCTCCTCCTCAGGCCCTTCAGTCAGAACCATCTGCAATGTACAAAGAATTTCATTCTGTCTGAACCCAGGCACTGCAGAGCCCAGAAATCTCACTTTCCCAGAGGATTTTCCCAGCTTTTCTTTCAAACAGCTCCAAGTCTGTCCCCACAGGTCACAGCCATGGCAAGATGGGATATTCCATGGGAATGCTGACATGCAGGCAGAGCTTGCCAAGGCCAGAGGTGCTCACGTTTCACATGTCACCAGGAACAGACTGAAGGAATGCAGACATTCCCTATTCCTGCCCGGCTTTTCCTTTCCCAGAGACTTTCCATTGAGTCAGAAATACCTCGAGAAAGGATCCCGACCCCCCTGCCCCCTGGTGAGCCCACACTGACCACAGGATCTCCCTGGCAGCAGGGGAGAAGCACAAAGCATCTTCTGGAGGCAGCTGAAGATGCACTCACCCAGAGGGGATGCCAGGGAGGATCTGAGATGGGAATGGAAAGAGGAATTTAGAAATCCCCAGCTTTTCTGCAAGTAGG
This sequence comes from Lanius collurio, assembly GCA_020086605.1. Classification (NCBI taxonomy): domain Eukaryota; kingdom Metazoa; phylum Chordata; class Aves; order Passeriformes; family Laniidae; genus Lanius; species Lanius collurio. Next base: position 480,752 of record JACBWW010000098.1, on the reverse strand, counting down.
AGTTACCTCATTGCTAAGTTCAGTTTTCCACTCCCTGTGGTATTTTTGCACGCTATGGTTTCTCCATCCCTGTTAATTCCTCCAGCTCTGGAAAAGGCCCCACGGTTTAATGTCTGTGAAGAGCCACAGGATTGATTCCCTGCTCAGGCTGCAGCTCTGGCCACATCCAGCACAAGCCAGGATGTCCCCTGGGTGGAGGGGACAAGTCCTTCACTATCAGGGACATCTCATCTTGAGGGACATCTGCACTGACCTTGTGGCATGAGAAAAAATTTTCCCTTGTGCTCTGCACCTCTCCAAGATAATTTTCCTTCACACATTACCAGGAAGGACCCTTCAAAACATTTAAATATTGAAAAATATTCAAATAATCTAAAAGTTCTGGCAGTGTTCTACAGCCTTTCAGCCACTGTCTGCATCCAGGATGATTTATTTTATAGCTTGTGTTATTTTTACAAGTCATTTTATAGCTGTTTCTGAAATAAAAAGATGCATTACACCCTCTAGCAGCACCACAGCAGAGGATGCTGTGTCTGAGTCCCCCTGGTGTTTCCATCAGCCCTGCACAAACCTTTATCTATGACTCAGATGGGGCTTTCTCTGCCAAATTTAGGGAGAAAAAAGCAATTTCTTTCCCTGCCAAGTGAGGAGCTCCTCAGCTTTCAGAATAAGGGCAGATGAGCCTTTGGAGGAACAAGCAGGATTCACCTGCAGGGAGAGCCCTGGACACAACCAGGGCCAGGGGCTGTTCCCTGAGCCCACCTGGGCCCCTGTCCTCTAACTGTGTGTCCGGCACAGCCTCTGGCCAGAGGGACAAAGCCCAGCACGGAGCAGCCTCTCCCTTGCAGCCTCAGCACAAAAAGAAGAGGAATCCCTGCAAATGGCCCAGCCAGGACCCATCATTTGGCTCCTTGCGGCTGCCCCAGCCCCATCCCGGTCTGCCCCTCTTCCCTGCCCCACAGAGGAGCTGCTCTAGGCTCTGTCACATCCCAAAGAAAACAGCTTTTGTGTCAGAAGTGCTCTGGGCTGTTGGGAAGAAAATCACCAAGCTCTAGTTCACCAGGGTAATGAAAAACCAGTTTATGAGAATGTGTTGCCCAGGATTTGCTTCACCTCGGAAAGGAATTGCTCAGAGCCCAGCAGAGATTTGTGTAGTTCTTTAATAATAACATCAAGGTCAGCAAGAGTAATGACTGAATTTAACAAATGACACATGCAACAAACAGAGGGAGTAAAAACATCACTGCACAGCCCTGGCTGAACTGACAACGCGGAATTCAACATCCAAACAGGGACCGTTCTCCTCCTCCCCTGCACCAGCACCACAAACAAGGCAGCATTCCCAAATCCTGTCAGAGCCCTCAGAGCCAGACATGCCCCTTCCCCAGAATAAACAGTGACAGAAGATGCCTTCCCACACCAGGGAGCAGAGAGAGAATTCAGATGACCACAGAGTTCATGTGGGTGAGCACTTCAAAGTACAGCCAGCAACACTTGGTAACACTGGGCAAGTAAAATAAAATAAAACAGAGTCTGAACCTTTGTCCAGTGCAGCTTGCTCAGCTCAGAGGCTGCCAGGCACTGACAGAAAGTTTGAATGAACGAGAAACAAGGGGAGGAATCAAAGAGCAAATGAAACAATTGCTTGTTTATTCAGTGCCATCAGACATCTGGGAACTGCTGCTCACAGCAGCCCTCACCGGAGCACGTGCAGCTGGTGAGACCTGCTGGGATCCCTGAGGTGGCTGTGGCATCACTCAGCTCCTTTTGGTCTGCAATGAACATTTAATTAAAGGTTGGCTGGTGTGGACTGGGAAAGGCTTACAGACAGAGAGTACATAGGGCAGTGGAGGGTGCTCCAGCTAATTCGACCTCATTTACATAGCATTAATTGTCGCTGGAAGCTGGTGTGAATTCAGGACCAAATTTTCACTCTTCCATTAAGTTCCTAAATTAATCTTTAGGGCGCAGCATAAGGGAAGTGTGGGTTTTAAAGGCACGTGAGGTACTTTTGGGAGCCATTTCTGCACCCAGATTTAGGTTGATCCTAAATCACAGAAGCCCAGACTGGTTTGGGTTGGAAGGGACCTCAAAGCCCACCCAGTGCCACCCCTGCCCTGGGCAGGGACACCTCCACTGTCCCAGGCTGCTCCAAGCCCCATCCAACCTGGCCTTGGGCACTGCCAGGGATCCAGGGGCAGCCACAGCTGCTCTGGGGCCTCCCCACCCTCACAGGGAACAATTTCCTCCTAAATACAAATCAGGTACAAAATTCACCACCAGACGTGTTCTATTTTTCTGGGAACATTAGGAAGGGTCACCAAGGCCAATCCTCTGCTGAGTCATGTGGGTTTTTTTTCAGGAGCTCCAGCCAGATCCCACCCAGATCCATGTGCAAAAAACCCTTTGCTGATGGATCGAGGGCCTGCGTAGCCGGGAGCTGCAGTGCCCCAATTAATGCCATGTAAAAGAGGTGCTCGTCACTACAGGAAATATTTGTACATTTATAAAAAAAAGCAATACAACCATAAAGAAAAAGTACAACAAGCACAGCTTGATACGATAACATGCCATGAAATGTCATTGGCTTTATAATAATTTACTACAACTTGAAAAATGTTCTTTTATCCACAACGGATAGGAAATGCTTCCATCTAACATATGGTAAGCATGCAGCAACAATATGTACAACAACAATTTGGAGCTTGATTTTTTTGTTAAACTGGATGATTACAAAGGGAGCATGTGAAAATCCTGATTTTTCTAGCCTGATCTAGGCATTATTCTGCTTCTTTGAATCAGTGGGTTTTTTTTTTCCCCTTAGTTTGGGGAGAATAAGAATTTCTATGTACATCTGCAAAGAAGTCATGGAGAATACACTGCTATTTCCCCCAGCAGGAGGTTTATTGGTTAATTGGTTAATTAACCAACTTATTGGCTAATTGACACTTAAAAAAATAAAATTCTCAATGCTGTATTGTTGAAAATCAATTTCCTTCCCAAACGTTTTTGAAATGCTGAGGATGTGTTGGGGACATGGATCCTGTGTTACACTACTCCCAGTTTTCACACCTTCCATCGTGAAACCAAACCAAACCAAACCAAACCAAACCAAACCAAACCAAACCAAACCA
>JACBWW010000098.1:404430-472634 GCA_020086605.1 Lanius collurio | reverse complement strand
ATGGGTGCAGCCCTTCCCTCAGCTCACCCTGGATGGGTGCAGCCCTTCCCTCAGCTCACACTGCCATTCCCTGTCTCCTCTGCTGCTCCCGAGCCAGCTGTGCTGCCCTGAGCAGGCAGTGCCCTGCCTGGCAGCACCTTCTCCTCCTGGGCAGTGGTCAGTGCAGGGCACCCAGCACGTGTGGAGGGCACAGACACAGCCCAGGCTTCCCCCTCCCTTCATGTGCGCTGCCGGACCGAGGGAGTTCTCGTGTTTGATGGCTCCCCATTCCTCTCACCCGAGCAGATGGGGGCAGAGTGCCAGAGAGTGTTCAGTCCAGATGGGCTGAGATGGACTTTGGCAGCTCCACTGCCTCAGAGGAGAGGGGGAAGCCAACAGCTCCTTGGGGAGGAGAACTGTCAGAGGAGTGACAAGGGGATATCCAGGAAACAAATTACTGTTCCCTTGCACACGAGGGGCAGAAAATGTCTGACTGGTGCCCTGGGTGCAAACGCAAAGCAGGCCCAGGAGGGAGAGAGCTCCTTTAGGCCAAAAAGCTGGATATTAAACCACGATGCAAAGGTGCAGGGGTTGTGCTCTGGCAGAGTGCGAGCACAAACAGTAACCCTGCAAGTCTGGAGAGCCCAGCTCGCCCTGGACTCGTGGCCAGAGCTGTTTTCCCACCTGCACTCACCCAAAGGGGACCCTGAGTCACAGCTGGGCTTTGCACCCCTGACTGCAGCAGGAATATAAAACACCAGCATCACTGAGCTGCTCCATCGGCGGCTCTGTTTGACCTGGAGGACGCTCTGGAGGAAGATCAGGTTGCTTGGCTCGTCACCCACCCATGCTGGGTTGTACAGGGCTCCCTGCTGCCAGGGCAGTTCTGTTCATCCCACAGGAGTGTCCAGCTGAATCCAGCCTCGGGAAGGACAGACCCTTCTCCTGGGACACTGCAGCATTTCTCTTTTCTCTGACCAGCTCGCTCTCCAGCCCCATCCTAGCAGGACTCAGACCAGGAGGAAGCTTTTTCCTCTGTTCCATTCCAGCCCTGCTCTCCATGGTTCCATCTGCTCAGGGAGAAGCTTGCACATGGCACAGCCAAGAGGGAATTCAGGACAGGGAAGGGGTCCCAGGGCAGTGCATGCCCTCCACAGGACCCAGGAGATCTCTCTTTAACACAGGAAGATGGAGAGCATTTTTCTGAAGCAAAGATGAAAAATGTTTCTGTTTCTCTTGGTTTCCTATCAAGTTGGAATTAATACCTGGAAAAATATCAACATTTTAAGATCATAAAACACTGGGACTGGCTTCTTTTGCCTGGTTTTATTAAAGAGAGGCCCTGGAAAAGATATGATCCTTAATGTTGTTTTGTATGGGTCATTAGTAATTCAGACTTTCCATAAACAAAATCCTAGTTTACCCTTTTGTTATGAGAAGGAAGGAGAGAAATAAAAAGAAATGAAGAAATAGAGAGAAGAGAAAGAGAAGAAGGAAAAGAGAGGGGGGAAAGGAAATTTAATAAACAACTTGTGATTCGATACCTAATTCTCACTCAAGCATGCACAAAAACTTGTAGGAGGTACTGGAAAATGAGTAACCTTCCCACCAGCCTTTTGTCATTTGGGGTCAGCGCTGGTTCTGGGGCTCACAGGGGGTTTTGCTGCTCTGAGCCCCTGCCAAGGTCACCCCCAGTTCCCAGGTGGATTCTGTGACAGGGTAGGGTCCTGTGAGCTTGAAATATCCCTGCTTGCAAACCTGAGCTGGCAGCCTGCTGCCTTCTAAACACACGGAGGGGGCTGGAGACAGTTTCAGGAAGGTGTTAAACTCTTTCCTGGGCTTTGTCAGGCAGCCTGGGCTCAGCCTGAGCGTGCCTGGTACTGCCAGGAATGCTGCAGCAAACTCGGTGATCACCCGGCCACCTCCGAGCCTCTTACTCACCAAACCAGCATTAAATCTGTCTCATTTTGTGCTAAAACATCACCACACCAAAACCTTTCCCATCTGTGGCTCATTCCTAAGGCCAGAGCTTGGATCTCAGCCTTGCTTATAGAACCTGCTGTTCCCAAGGCAGTCCTGCCACCTTGGCCACTCAATAAATAATTGGAGACTTGAGCTATTTTCTCCAAATTAAGAGGAAGACTTGCATTGATAAGATCATCACTCCAATGGGGTTCTAAGGACCTGGTCTCTCATTGCAGAGACAGCACTGAGAACTGTGGGCTCTTATGGTTTACCTTAAAAGATTTCATGAGGAGCACTGCAGGGTGAGAAAGTTTGGAGCAAGACTGAGTCTTCTGTCAGGTGTCAGTACTACAAACCATCCTAGATCTGACTTTTTAACTCCCAGGAACAGACTAGTACGAAATGAGGTTTCCTTCTGAAGCCAGTGAGGAGGTGGGATTTACCCCAAAGGAGAAGGATAAACATCAAAACTGGTGACAAGTGCCATAACACTGAACTCCAGCTTTATCAGGGGCAGTTTCCTCCACTGCAGACAAGCATCCTGCCTAAACTCAGCAGGAAAAACCAGCAGAAAACCCACTTAACTTTCTTCGATGCCTTGACATGGTTTGCTCTATCCAGATGTTAAAGCAATGGTTTATATTTGTTTTTGTACAATCCTGTTCTCTTCAAGCAACCCAAAAGCTGGACTTATTGAAGAAAAGAGGAAATTAACATAATGAAGAATTTAAAAATATTAAATAAATAAGAGCTTATTTAGAGCATATGTATGTATGGGTTTGTAATGTCCATAGATATGCATATGGGACTCTGTATCTCAGGGCCCACAGCACATTTCAGCCTCCAGTGAAATCTCACTCATGAGTTTACTCATCATTTCTCATCTGTGCCCAGCTCTTCAGACCCACCACAACACCCTGATAGCACCCTCTGCTCTGCCAGCTGCTGGGGCTTGACATCTCTGACCACACCAGGAAGCTACTGAAGAGGAAACAATCAGAGCAAATCCTCCAAAGAGAAGTGAAACAAGATGATACAGGCTGCTGCCTCGCCAGACTCGAGCGTGGGAATGAGCTTAATGGTCCCAGACTCTGGCTCGTGCCAGAGTTCAGGAGCGTGGCTCTCCCAGGGATGAGTGGGCATGGGAATGTCAGCAGCAGCCCTGATGGCTTTTGCAGGAACTGCTCTTGGCTCATTCTTGCTGTGGGATAGGTGACATTTCCAGGAAGGTGACATTTCCAGGAAGGTCTGGTCGCTCTTCCCGCTGCCTTGCTGGAAAGAGGTAGTCCAGGCTTGGAGAAACTCTGAGTGACACATCAGGGACACACCTCAGCCTGGCTGGAACCTTTTATCTGGGGGCTGAATAACAAAACTGACTGGGTATGAGGAGAAGAGAGAAAAACTCAAATGAAAAATGAAGCGCATTCTTTTGGCAGCAACAACTGGAACAACTCATCAAGGGCAATGGCAAACACCCCTCTGGAGAGGAGGAGTGAGCTTCAGCCTCCAGAAACCTGAGCAGGATCTCCCTGCCTGCAGCTTGGGCAAAGAGGACAGGGCAGGATTCAGGACAGGATTTTCCATGATGAGAAAGTGAGAACACAGCTTGATGGCTGCTTTCACCTTCCAGGACTCAGGACAATCACCCTGAGCAGTGCTAATGGTTTGATGAAGTGGGAATGACTGTCCACTGAATGTTGTCCTACAGCGTTTGGTGAGGAGTAATTCCCATCCCCACAGTCCCTGGTGCTGGGCTTGCCTCGGCTCTGACGTCAATGTTAAAAGCCTAACTTTTAGTTCTGTCTGGGATAAATCCTGCCCTGGAGCAGATTTGACTGCACCCTTCAGGAGCTGCCTCAGGAGCTCAAGGGTCAGCTCTGCTTCATTCCCCCGGCCCTGAGCACTCTGCAGGCTGAGCAGCAGATCCCAGGCTTTTGGCTTTGGAGCTGTCAGTTCCAGGAAAAAGAGCTCATGTTTAGGTTAACTTTTCCATGGCTGTTAATGGAAAACCACACTGCAACAGAATGTGTGGAAAGGTTATGGTTTTGTTCTCAGGCTCTGCTGCCTGTCAGGAGAAATCTGTGAGCTGGGGTGTTAGGATGGGTTAAACAGCAGCTCCTTGTTAGTGCCTGGGTGGCTTTGGGTCTGCAGGGACAGCAATCACCACATGGACAGGTGTAGGGGTGACCTGGGGGGCTGCACAGCTGGTTTTACTCTCAGGACTGAAAAGGGACCGTGTCTGGTGTTTAAACCGGGGGATTTGCAATCCTATCTCCCGGTTTCTGCTCTTTGTTTTGGGAGGAGGTGTGCTGGTTTAGCCAAATTTAGCCATTCATGACACTGAAATCAGAATTTCTTCATCTCTAAAATAGGCTCCTAATTCAAAATAAAGCAGGAGCCAGGGGATTTTCCAGGGTGACAGATTTTGCTTGTGTGCTTTGTGATGTTCCTCATTTATCACGAATACCTGGCCATACATCACCCTTCACTGTGGCTACTCAATAATAAAACACGTTTCATGGTTTCAGAGAACTCACTTCACAGAGCCATGGGATGGGCTGCAAAGACCTTAAGGCCACCCAGTGCCACCCCTGCCATGGGCAGGGACTCTCCCACTGTCCCAGGCTGCTCCAAGCCCTGTCCAGCCTGGCCTTGGGCACTGCCAGGGATCCAGGGGCAGCCACAGCTGCTCTGGGAAACCTGTCCCAGGGCCTCCCCACCCTCACAGGGAAGAATTTCCTCCTAATTTCCTCTTTGGATGCTGCATGGGAGCTGTGCATGGGAAAATGAACCAGCAAGAAAAACTGTTCCTTGTGGTTAGGGGAGGATTTGAACTACATTAACAGAATATTCCAGCTGCTCTTACAGATCCCCTGTTTAGAGTTCAGATGAATTAGTACCACCACAGTGTCCCAGTGGTTCTCCCTGTAGCTGCCTATACTTTCCTTTCTCCCTTGCCTCGGACAAGGCTGAATTCCTGGTTTAATTTACACCTGTACAGCTCCTGGCACGATGGGTTTGGTTTTGGCTGACACCAGCACAGGGAACCCCGAGGTGTGTGGCAGCACTGCCCCAGTCCTTCCTGCTCAGATTTAATTTCCCTGCATTTCAGCTCTGTGTGGGAAGTGAGAGACAACGAGTTATTTCCCAGACTGGTCTTTGCAAGCACAAAGCATTCTCCATCACACAGGGAAAGTCAAGGAAAGCAGACGTGATTTTCTAAGGGTTTGAATTTGCCAGAAATAGAGACACCCAAATTCCTCAGGTGGTGCAGCAGCCAGTGCTAATCCCTCCCTGAAACACCCCATTATTGCAGCAGACTAAAGGTCATTCAAAGACATAAGAAAGGACAGAGAAGAAGGAAATTTTACTGTGCAGTTAGCAGAGCTCTCCTTCTCCATGGCACTTTCCCATGGTGAAGGTTCAGAAAGTTTGGCTGTAAATGTCTGATTTCATACTCTGACTGCTCTGTTTATATAAAGACCAATTTTTATGTCAGTATTTGCACACACATTTTCCCTTCCTAGAGAAAAGAACAATTGTCATTACTTTAATGGGGACATTTTCATGTATTTGGTGGCCTCATGTTCTCATCACAACCAACCACAATCTGTACCAGAGCCCTGGTACTGGGACCCACCGTGGTGTGATTCCACCAGTAAACTTCCAAAAAAAAGCTCCTCTCCCTCAATCTTCATTAATTCAGGTAGGATACATCTTTACACCTAATTACACATGCCTTTGTTACTTTTTCCTCTATTTGTACCCTTCTAGATCTATATTTACCTATTCAAGCACAAAACAAAACCACAACTAATGCAATGCAAGAACAATTTAAAACAGAGTTTGCTCCCTGATTGAAGGGTTCCTGGCCAAGTCCAAGCTTGAGACACATTTTGATAATCTCATAAATTCCCGACAGAACAACATTTATCAAGGAAGTGCAACTGGCACTCCAGACAAACACGAATTGTTTGGGTCCTGTGAGCAATTTGCACAAATAAGCATTCCTGTACTGCATTACAAAAGCGATCAAGTTCTCTAAAAAATGTATATATTTTTACATTACCTCTCTCTGATGATGTTTCCAATGTAAAAATAACCTCATTAATGCTGTCAAGAATGCAAACCTAGTCTCTTGAAAATGTGAGAAGACCACAGGAATCCCATGTGATCTCACTTCCTTGCCTTATTGGAACCATCTGTGTCTGTTGGTAACCTCAGACCTTCTATCCCCAGGTCTGACTCCAAAAAACAGAATTTCATCATCTTTTTGTGCATCTCAGGCTCTCTGGGTGCACTTCAAAACAGGTCCTGAGCATCCCTGTCTTTTCCTTTTGTTCTGGGCTCGGAGATGAGTTGTTAAAAGCCCCCTGCACAGCAGACCAAGGTTTGCCCCCTGGTTTGCTCCTGCTGGGGCAGCCAGGGGCTGGCAGGGGCTGCAGGAGCAATGACAGTGTCCTGCTGCTGCTGGGGACACCGGAGCTTTGCAGCAGGCTGTGGTCATGCTGTGGGCAGAGATCCCTTCCCTTGGGGCCGTTCTCCTTGGAGAGGCTCTGCTTCCAAACCTATCCAGCCCTGGATCCCATGCTCCCTGCCCAGCGAGGGCTGTACCTGCAGGGAGGGAACAGCCCCGGGACAGGGCATCCCCACCTTCATTAAAGGGCCTGGGGCATGAACAGGCAAGAGGCAAAGACAAGGGACTGTCTGAGGTCACAGGGAGCAGGGGAGGACAGGAATCCTCAGGCCCACAATAACTCTGCCACGTGTATGAACTGCGTTAGTCACTGCCCTTGCAGCAGTGTCTGGTCCCAGCCTGCTGTGACCCTTGGGGCAGGGGACATCTTTCCTCACAATTTCATGGGTCCCTGGAAGCTGCGTGGGCTGCAGCAGATAAACAGCAGCAATTACTCAGCGCAGGGCTTGAGGAGGAACCCGTGTTTTGTTCTATGCAAAGAATCTTCAGAACAGCTCAGCTCATGCACTGGCGGGGGATAAAGTCACTGATTATAGCAAGGGATTGCTTATATATGAAAATGATGTAACTCTGGGATTCAGTCCAACTCCTTTCCAGGCTCCAAAGCAAACAGAGATGCCTTTCAGTTATTTTTCATCTGGCTTCACTTTTTTCTCTCGATCAGTGGGTGAATTAAGGAGCCCATTCAACAGCACTGGGTCTGAAATCTGCTTCCCTTTCTTCAGGAAAGAGAGGAGAAAGAAGGAGGCACAAACTGCTCTCAAAACAGCTCTTCCTTGCAGCTGTCAGGAATATCATGGGGTCAAAGGCTCCTGTGTGCAAATTCGAGCTCCTCTTTATTAGCCATTCACGTTGCCTGCAAGGGTTTCAGTATTTGTCCAGCCTGAGAAGGCTCCATGTTTGATCTGGTGGCTCCCTTTGAGGCTGCTGGTTGCTGTGGGATGCTCTGCTAACCCCTGCTTCTCTTGCTCTCAGGGCATGCCCATGGCTGGCAGCTTGCCCAGGACTCTGCTCGGAGGGCACTGACAGCTGCAGCCAGCACCACCAGATGTTTCTGTGCTGCCATTCCCATCAGCTCAGCACTGACCATCCCCCCTGGGTTTCCAAGCCCACCAAAGCAGGAACATATTTTATGAGATAATATTTGATGTTTGTTGACCTGGGAGAAACCACGAGCCCTGAAGCCGCCTGAGTCAGGCAGCCTTTGTATCCTAAGGTTGGACATGCATTTAAATTTCTCTTAGAGGAGCAGTGGCACAGAGGAGAACAAAGGGATGTGGCAGGGATCTAGTGGAGCTGAGAGTCTCCTTATTCTGTGAGGTGCAAATTTTGCAACTATTTTTGCAACCTTTTGCTTTTCCTTTTGCTTAATTTGGCTCCCAAGGCACAGCTGTAGTTTTTGGCAGTTCAGCTAACAGCAATATTGCCTCATCCCTTCTTGGTCCCTTGAAATGAAGCCTCTGCTTTTGCAAAGCTGACCTTCCTCATGCCCAGTAAAATCCCTTTCTAGGAGAAAGTGAAGTAGAGCAGACTAAAATTGGCATCCAAATCATGGGAATGTCTGTATCAAGATGGGAGATGACTCAGAAATCGTGCAGCTGAACTGAGGATGCTTCTCCTCAGTCTGAATCTGAAGTAGGGAAACAAAACCCACACACCTTTACTGAACAGGAAAGGGGAAAACCCGAACTAATCCAGCTATTTCAGCTGTGTGAACCAATGAAAGCCATTTTGGTGTTTTTTACAGCAAGTTCTCAGACTGCCTGTGCTGTTGAGGGGCCATCACCTGGGAGCTGTGTCACTGCTGTGAAGGGACAAACACAAACTGCTCCCTTAAACCTCAGCAGCAGGGGATCTGATGCTCCCTAGCACACCATAATTCACAGAAGCCAAACACTCAAGCTCACATTTTGTTGACACAGAGGAAAACCCTGCAGAAGGGCCTGGAAGTGCTTCATATCTACCCAGGGAAGTGCCCAAACAAAGGAGTCACCTGGAGAGGAGACAGTATTTTAGCAGCTCAAAGCCTGGGTGCATTTTCAGCCAGCTCCTCTTTCACACTAAATTAGATTGTGCCTTTACAGCACAAATCAATCATAAAGGGCTTGACTGGCTCCAAGGCTGGGTCAGATCACACCTGTGTGGGCTGATTCTGCTGGTGCTCGTGCTCCAGGACCGCAGGGTGACTCCAAGGATGTGTCACTGCAAAGGCTGCAGCCTCTGTCAGCTGCACCAGGAGAAACTGCTGCAAACTGTGAGGGTTGCACTGCTCTGGATTCTCCCCAGCATAAATGGAAGTGGCACCTTCATGTAAATAATTTTAACTCGTTGAGTCAAAAAACTGATTCACAGAATAGGCATTCTTCAGGCTCTGGTTTCTGAGGGAGAATTGCCCGGCACCAGTAATCTCCATGTTCCCGACTTTTCTCCCAGAAATCAGAATCAGTGAAGACATTTTAGCAAATCTTCCCTGGGAAAGAATAAAATATGAAACCTTTTAATTCACAAAAAGGTCCTATATTCAATAAAAATGCCCACAGGGAACCAAATGCTACAGGCCTATGATTCTCCACCAGAAAATTACATTGTTGTTTCATGTGCAGTTGAGTTTCTTGAAGCCTCCACAGTGTTGCAGTTACTTACACTTTGGGACAAATATATTCCTGAAACAGCTCCAAGCTCTTTGTTGATTCATGTCAGGGGTGTGTGACTGACTGCATAAGACATTAATCTAAGTGACATTTTCCACCACGAGGGGAATTTAACGAATGAAAATCACAGAATATCCTGATATCCAACCTAAACCTCCCCTGGCACTGCTCCAGCCGTTCCCTCGGGTCCTGTCAAAACATGCAGGAATATCCCTTACTACTCATTACAATTTCCCCTGTAACTGGTGGAGAGCAGCTCTGTGCTCTAAGAGCAGACTGTGCTGGGCTCTTCCAGGGGTGTTTCTGTCCCTGCACCTGGACAGTTCAGGCTTGAAACCACATCAGCCAAACCCCACCAACTGTTTGCAAACAAAGCTGACAGATGTGACTGAGAGTTTGTTTCTAAGCTGTCAGTGTCTGCCTTCAGCCCCAGAGGCAAAGGCAGGCAGAGGGCTTTGCTGTTCCCTGTGGAAGGAAGGGTTTGGAGGCACTGGTACCTTGTCTCCTGGCTGGGGACGCATCACGGACACGCGGTCGTATCCTTTTCGCAGCAGGACCCAGAGGGCATCCAGCTTCCCCTGGAATGAAAGGAAATGGGGTGTTTGTTATGCTCTGGGCAAAGTGCAGTGCAGGGAACAGCATTTGGACCCAACAGGTTTTACCCCCTCATTTCCAGTGCCTGTAGAAATGCTGGAGAATGACGTTGTCTCTCACAGACGCACTCAGATGTCTGACAGATAACAGTGTCTGACCTTTCCAAAGGTAATGTGTGACTCAGACACCTTCTGGGCTCTGAGAGAGACTGAAGCCGACTCAGCTCCAGGCATCACAGCCAGCAGAACGTTAAATCAGCGCAGAAAGTGAGCAGTGAACTCATGTGATGCCTTTCGGAGCTGCTGCGCCTCCTGCTCTGGATGAGCAGCTTCTCCCCAGCCCCCGGTGACCCCTGTGACAGAAAGAAATCTCACTTATGTCTCAAAACAGTCTGCTGGGGAGAACTGAGTGACCCCCCCTCTGAGCACTGCCAGGAGAGCTGAGCCCCAGCCACAGGCGGTGTGGTGGCCAGGTCGTCCTTCCTGGTAGCCACCAAGAGAGGGCTCACCCAGGCTCCCCAGGCCCTCCCCGTGTGGCAGCCCACGTTTGCACCTTTTCCAGGCAGTAACACCTCTCCTTCCAAGCCCTCCAGCCCCACGCTGAGCTCAGAGGCAGCAGCTGTCCCCTCGCTGGGTGGTCTCACACCCCACACACCCAGACACACACGCGTGCACCGGCACAGACCTGGCTGAGGTCTGCTCAAATCCCAACGTGTTGAAAACTCTCTTGCAGACAGAGTTTGGCTGATGTGTGGTCAGACCCTCCCTGCCATTCCCTGCAGTGCAGCCCAGGCATTCATCCCTGACTGGAATTCAGCAGCCAAGCCTGAGGGTACTGCCCAAATGAGCTGAACAAGGCCAGAAGGAGCAGCCCAGGGCTCTGCAGTGCAGAAATACTCACCAAATCCCCTGCTGTGAAGCATCCATCTGCTGCTGAAGGATTCCTGCTCTTATCCCCACTCCAACCAGCCAGGGTTTCCTTTCCTAACTGGACTCAGCTCTTGGGAGAGCTGCAGGAGGGTTTGCATGAGGTCACACCTCAGTGCAAGGCTCCACACAGGTCATGATTTATTGATTATTTATCAAACTCTCTTCTCACTCACTTCGTTTGACCCCTGATCTGTGAAGAACTCAGTACCCTGAGATTTGCAGGCATTTCAGGAGAAGTTTAACAGCAGATAGCATTCATTAATGTTTCCATGAGTATTCCAAATGCTCCAAGTGCTGTGATGTTAGAGCAGGAGCCAAGAGCAAAACCCCTACTAGCAAACTTCACTGTACCTGCAAAGATAAGCTGCTCTGAGAATGTACAAAGCTGTCCCTTGGTACAAAACTGTTTTCTGAAGATAAAACCATCAAACCCAAAGACCAACTCCTGACTGGATCCAGGAACTGATAAATCTTTCCTGGAAATAAAGACTACAGAACTCTTGTGCTAGCAGAAGTGCCTTGGGTAACTATTGTGGGACAGGATTAACAAATGGAAATGTGAGCTGGATGTTGCAGAGGGAGTGGGGAAAGAGTGAGGATCTTCATTTGGAGTAAGGCAGCGGATTCTCCCGAGGTCTGGCAGTGTGAACTTTGGGGTCTGAGAGGGCCAGACTTGACACTCAGGGTGTTTGGGAGGTCCTTTGTGACCCCAGGTCTTGAACTAAACACTCCCTTTCATGGGGGAAGAGTCCTTCTCTTCCCTTTCCAAGGAACCATCAGGGCCATAATTCTCTCTGGGATCTCTGCTCCTCAACCAGTGTGTTCAGCCAATGGTTCAAAGCTTATTTGGGAGTTGGAGGGACACATGGGTGGAGGCAGACACGTAGAATGACTGCATAGAACTTGTTTCCATAGGATATGGGGAAAAGACTTCCTAAGGTGAGAGCCAGGAAAGTCTGTTCCTCTCAAAGGAGAATAAGCAAGAAGCTTCTCTGTCAGATTCTTCTGCATTTGGACAACAGAACTCCTTAGACCTGGGGGAACCCATCCCTTCTGTTCCAATCCATCTTTCCTCTACAGCAGAGCTGGTTGAAGCTCTTGATCTCCTGTCCACTCTGACAGCTTAAGAAATAAGTACCTTTTTCCTCCATTTCTCCTTTAGGAAACCAGAGGCAAAGTGACAACTTTCCATGGAACAAAAAAATATCCTTTTTACTCTGCAGTCCCAATTTCCATGAGCCTACCAAGATTTCTTGGGAAAAGCCAAGAGCTCCATCTTTGGGAGCCTCAGGGTCTGCCTGAGACATCTGGGTGGAAGAGAGTGAGTGTGCATCATGGAAAGGATGATGGTTGAAGAAATGAAATGGCAACGCTTTCACTTGGAAACAGAAACCCTCCTGTGCTCTCCATGGATGGGGCTGTGTCTCCGTGTCTGGAACTCCTCTGCAGTTGAAGTACGAGGTCACTTGGAGAAAAAAGAAAGGTCTGAAGGCAAATAAAGCCTTGAGTCCTGCTAGATGTGACCCCCAGAGAGAAGAAACAGTCGGGGCAGATGAAAAATGAAGGAGGGCACAGTTCCAGCCATGGAATTTCCTCTGAATTCATGGTTAATTCAGCACTGCATCGACCCTGAGTTACCTCAGTGCTCCTCAGACCTGCTGGTGTCAGGCAGAGGTGCTTTAGGAGCTGTCTGTAAACCCAAGATGCGCTTGGGCCTTTCTGGCCAGGCCACTGTGCCATGGCAGCTTTGTGTGACAGAGACAAGAGGGACAAAGGCTGGAGAACTGCCAGGGACACACGGCAGGGGAGCCAGGGTCCTTTCTGGAGCATGAGGAAACCTGAACCTCCTTGAAAACCTGATCCAGCACCTTCTTTCTTTTCCCCCTGGAAGATTATCATCTCATAAACAGAGCCTCCCACCAAGTCATTGCAGTTGTGTTGTGATGACTGGGTGTTTTCACTCCAGAAATGCTGGAGTGGCCTCCACATAGGATTCACCTGAGGTTTCCTGTGGAGAGCACCACTTGTTGCTTCAGCCTCAGGTTGTAGCCAGGTGGCAACCAGTCTCTTGTCCCAGGTAACAAGTGACAGGATGAGGGGAAATGGCCTTGGGTTGTGTCCGGGGAGGTTCATGTTGGATGGTGGGAAAAATTTCTTCATTGCAAGGGTTGGAAAGGCCTGGCCTAGGCTGCCCAGGGCAGTGGTGGAGTCCCCATTCCTGGGAACATTCAAAAACCATGTGGATGTGGCACTCAGGGACACGGTTTCATGGTGAGCATGGTGGTGGCGCTGGATGGATGGCTGGACTTGAGGACCTTGGAGAGCTTTTCCAACCTTAATGATTCCATGACTCTGATTCACTTCCATCTATGTTTTGTGCTGCCCCTCCCTGTCAGATGAGGGTTTGGCAAGTTTCTTAGGAAGTTTTTGCATTTGTCATTCCCCTTGGATTATCTACGCTGACTTTTCAAACAGTTGAAATGACATTTTAAAAGCAGGATAATCCAGTTGGCACCGTGCTGAGAAGTAAGAGCAGCAAATCAGAATAACAATAATAACCCAAATCTGTTAAGTGTCAGTAGCTACATTTGGTAGCAAATAAATCTCTGGAGCATTAAAAAAAAAAACAAACTCTCCACTCTCAGCTGTCTACCTACTTATAGACATGACTCTGAGAAGACTGAAAAATAGAGGGAAGAAGAACATTATAAAAGGCAGAACATTTTGAGTAGGGGCTGGTACTTGTGCAGCTGGGGGAGGCCTGTGGCCAGCGAGATGACTGGTCCTACAATGTGAATTTCCTGGTGCTGTATCAGATTCAGGCACCCTTGGCTCACTGCTCCTGAAGTTTAATTCCTCGCCCTTCTCCTTTACCCCTGATTTTTTAAAGCAGGTTGTTACAGGAATGTTTATCTGCTTCCCAAAGGGGTGCTTCAACCAGCCCAGTGGAGGGGGTGGAAATTTAACATCTCTTTAACCACGGTGCACTCGGAGCGTGGCAATGAGGGAAAATTCAAGCTGAGACATTTCCTATGGGTGAGGTCTGGGTGTCTGTGAAACGTTCCCCCCAAAAGTGGTGGGAGCCTCTCTGTTATTTTAAAACCCAGACTGGACAAAGCAGGAGGGATCCCAGCCAGTGCTGCCCTGGCTGAGGGTCCAGCCCCAGGCAGCTCACGGGCTGTTCCCACCTTCCCTGCAGATCCATCTCCTGTGCTCACACCTCCAGGACACGACTTTCTGCCAAGACTGCTGATGAATTTTGCCAATTTTGCTAATTCCTTACTGCCCAGGGAGAGGAACAGCAGGACTCTGCTCCATAGGAATGATTGTTCCTGGGCTTGGTGAGGGCTGATGATTGTCTGTGAGGAAAGTGTCGGAGACAGCTCTCCTGTCTCCATACATTTTTTGGGTGCAGCTCAGTGAGGGGTGTGGTGGCAATTAATAATTAGGTAAATTCTGGTCCAGGCTGCTAAACACTGTCCAGATGTTTTGGGAGTATTTGAATACAGGGTTTTGGATTGGAACTGTCTCTTTCCTGTATACAATTGGAATGGTAGATAAGAGAGATTTCTAAAGGAATTAAGAATGTATATCACCCATGAGATGCTGTTAAAATTTGTAGGCGCCCTAATAACTGAATTCTTGTTGTTATGAAGCAAAAGCTGTTCCAGAGTCAGCACTGAACCTCAGCCCTACGTACACTGAATCTTCTCTCCAAGCCTCTCTTGAACTCTGGAGAATTTCTGTCCTGGACACAGATCTGCAATGAACCTGATTCCTCTTTTCAGAGCTATTTCCCCATCATGGAGAATAAATCCTGAACATTCACTGAAAGTCTCCTGGGGCTGTGATCCAACAGCATCAACTGGGCAAAGGGAGAAACTCAGCAGAACCTTCTGTGGGAAAGGACCCAGCTCTCAAGGAACGAGCTCAGGTAGCTGCCCCCGCATGGCTCCAGCTGCCTGAGCAGGTATTTGGGGCTCTTTGTCCTAAAATCAGCGTTTCTGGCAGCTCAGTTGCAAAAACCGACCGTGCTGCATCTTGGCTGGATGAGGTCATTTCCAGGAGCAAGGAGAAGCTCCCAGGTGGGGCTGCTGTGTTTCCCAGGCGTGCTGATGCAGGGACAGCCCTGTGGGGTTGGGGCGCTGCGCTCCCCCCTGGAGCTGGCACTGCTGCCCCCAGCCCGAGCCACTGTGGGAAGGAACAGCCTTCACCCACACGTGCTGAAGTCATTACAACACAACTGCAATGACTTGGTGGGAGGCTCTGTTTATGAGATGATAATCTTCCAGGGGGAAAAGAGAGAAGGTGCTGGATCAAGTTTTCAAGGAGGTTCAGGTTTCCTCATGCTCCAGAAAGGACCCTGGCTCCCCTGAGCATCCCTGCCGTTCCCACCCCTGGATTTGAACCAGCTGCAAGATCAGGGACTGAGGAGAGCCCAGACACTGCCCTGGTTCCTGTGGGCACCACCCGGAGCAGGTCAGTAACCAGGGGCAGTGCAGGGAGCCCCGGGTGCTCTGCAGGGTGGGACATCTCCAGCCTGGCTCTCAGCTTTTGTCTTACCCCACTGGCTGCTGCTGGGCAGGAAGGAAACAGGACAGTGAAGCCTCTGTTTTCCATCACAGAGGCACTTTCTCGTTCCCCAGCATCAATTTTGAGGCATGCTCTGTACAATGAAAGGTTTATTTACTGTGTGTATTACACACACCCTCTGTGCAGGTTAATTGCCCGTGGAGGGATTTTAAGACCCTAAACCAGCACCTCTGCTCTTCAGATCCAAGCTCTAGAGGTGCAAGGTTTGTACTTGGATATGAACTGGGTGTTTTCAGTCTTTTCTGGGCCTGATAACTACAAATATCCTTGACTGAAGAGAAGTATAAGCATTTCCCAAAAGAGTTAAACCTGAGAAACAGGAATGTGGAATTATTTTTTTCCTGTTCATTAGAGAAGTCACACAGTTGTTAAACTGCCCTCCTTTCCTGAGAACAGCTGAATTTGTCCTGGAGGCAAGAGATCAGCTCTCTGACACTGGGGTGCCCTCATACCATGCCTGGGTGATGCAGTCCATGATCTGTATGCTCTGCTCCTCTTATCCACAAGATTCAACCTGTCCTGGACACATCCAGCAGGAATTTTCTTCCTACTTTCTCCCCTCTTTCTAAGGAAAGAATCATAGAATTGTTGGGTTGGAAGGGACCTCTGGAGAACATCCAGTCTGACCCCCTGCCAGCAGGGTCACCTGGAGCAGGGGGCTCAGGGACACATCCAGGTGAGTTTGGGATGTCTCCAGACAGGGAGACTCCTTCCTGGGCAGCTGTTCCAGGGCTCTGCCACTGACATTTGTATGCATTAATGAGAGCCCCTCCAGTCTTTTCCAGACTGAACTGGTCCAGCTCCCACAGTCTTTCCTCACACAAGAGATGCTTCTATCTCTTAATCATTTTTGGAGAAGATCCTGTTTATTCCCTACATCTCAGGGAATGTGCAGTGTAGACCTCTGCACCCTGTGAGCACTTCCCAGAAGCTGCTGTGCCCCAGGAAGAGATCAGGATCCTGTTCTGGTCTAAGAAAGCAACACAACTCCCAAACCTGACCAACCAGGTGGGAAACTCCCATTGCCCCACATGGCTCCTTCACACAGCACCTCCCCAGGCACAGCCACTCCAGCAGCACTTGGGATCAGGGGTTTGGGGACAGATCTGAGCCTTGGATGTGAACACACACCATGACAAAAAGATCTCCTGCACACATCCCAGGCAGCACCAGGCAGGGCTGGACTCACCTTGATGGGGGAGTACCACTTCCGAGGGGACGAGGGCTGGCGCAGGCTGCTCCCGAGGTTCCTGGGCTCAGGGAACTCGTACTCCTGCTCTGGCATCTTCACCCTGGCATTCTTGGCCTTCTCTAACTTGGCACCTTCCTCCGTGGAGCCCTTTTCTCCCCAGCGCACCTGGAGGGAGGGATCAGGCCCTGTCACCTGCTGCAGTCACACCCCTGCTGCAACAGCAGAGCCCTGCCCGTGTCTTCCCAGCTCCCAGATCCAAGCTGAAGGGCAATGCACAGGCTGTGGTGTTTGTTTCTGGACTGCAGCCCAAATTTTAAACTTGTCTTTTGTGGTGGTTTATAAGAAACCTGAGAGTGGGGAAGGTTTTCAGAAAAACTAAACCCCTTCCATTGTAATTTGTATGGCAGCCCCTGTAACCCAGGCATGGGCCAGGAGGTTGCTGGACTAGAGGAAAAAGATGGTCAGAAATCTATGTTTGTCTCTCAGATATTCCCGTACAAAAGTGATCTGGACTCAGATGTACCAAAAAAGCCTAAAAAGTTTGTGCCTGCCCCCTGAGTTCCCTCCTGGGTAGATTGCAGGGGGATGTCCCAGGCCAGTCCCCAGCCCAGATGTGACCCCTGAGCTGGCATCTCCTCACCTCCATCCGTTTGATGCCACCCACTCCTCGCCCACCATAGTAAGAGGCATCCACTGTTGGCCACTTCTTCTTTGGCAGACCATCATCATCCTCCTCCTGCAAAACAGCAGCAAGGGGTGGCACTGTCAGGGAAAATGCCAGGGATGGAAAGGGATTAACAGTCCCAGGCTGCGTTGTCCTCTGAGCCTGCAGGGCAGGCAGGGTTCTGGTCTTTCCCTTGTTATTTTCCAGAGGATGCACTCTCATGAAAGGCCAGTGTTTCATGATATAAACACCACCACTTGAAAGGTACCATCCTGCAAGAATGAGATTTTGGTATTTTTCAGCTCTGCCACCCCTTCCCTTCGCCCAGGACTGGGAGGCAGCTGCTGCTTGTGGCTCCCTGTGCTGCAGGGACCCTCCAGGGCCCAGATAAATCCCCATATTGGAATTCAGGCCTCACAGGATGGAGGGAAAGAGTGAAAAATATGAGTAAATTTTCTCCTGAGTGATGGCAAACTCGGGGTACCTTTGGAAACAATCCCACTGGGAATGCCCAGGTTTATTGACAGGAGCTGGCCAAGAGGAATATGTGGAAAAGTCTCATGGAAAAGTCACAGGAATGCAATTAGCTTCTGTAATGAACCTGTGCCTCAGCTGGGGCAGCTGCCCATGGAAGTCCATGGGGCTTCAGGGAGTCCTGTGGCTTGTGCCAGAGAAAGTCAGGCCCTGTGTGAAAAATGGGATTTAAATTCTGTGTCCTGCCCTTGCTCGCCTCAGGCACATCCCCAGCCAGAGAGCCAAACGTGCTCAGCACCCCTTGGCTCAGATAGGGGCAAATTAACAGATCAAGAACATTTCCTTAAGTGTATTTAAAAAGAGTCTGCTAAAGATCTAGTGAAAGTCAAGGTATTTTAAATTCTCTGTTGCACTTTGTAGGGTCAGAGTGTATGTGGAGCTCTTATAGTGCCTTTCCCTTTAATTTCTACAGTTCAGGCTGTGAACTGGCAAAGCAGAAAAGCAGAGTTCATCAAAAACGTGAAGTATTTCCTGTGAAAAAACGTGGAGAGAAAAGAAAAATGGTCCCTCGCTCTTATTTCTTCTTCTTTCTTTAATTCTTCACAGGTATTTGGCTAAACTCCAAAACTTAGGAGCTTTCCAAAACTGGAAAAGCCAAAAATACTTTGAAACTGAAACTCCCCATCAGGAAAACTGAAAAACTCTGTGTGTGTGTGTGGGGGGGAATCCAAGAAAAACTACAGTTTTCATGGCAACCAAAAGCATTTTAGTTTATCAAAACACACAGAAATTGGACTGCAAAATGTGTCCTGATCTAAGGGAAGGGTGAACAATTGGTCACAACTACCAGGTTCTTATCTTCAGAGCTGCCCTCTCTCTCTGGCCCCAGGCAGAGCTGCTGAGGCTCTTTGCTGCAACCCAAGAACTCAATATCTCTGCATGAAGTTTTCCATGAGGACTTTTTTTCTTTAAAAAGAATAAAAAAAAAAAAACAAAACCCAAACCAAATTGGAAGCGAAGCCATCTAAATATTTTCCTTCAGCAATTCTCTTTCTCTCTCTTCAGTTTAGCACAGACTGGACTTCTCACAACAGGAAATACCAAGGTTTAGGAAATCTTCCCCACAAGCCCTTAAAAGCCCTGTGAGTCCCTTTGCTGCAAGTCGGGAGCCAGGACAACAGCACACACACAGAAAGGCAACACGGATGCTTGAAAAACAAAGGAGTCACAAGTTTTCTGCAGAATGAGTCTGTTTACATGTTTGGAAGGGCAGGGGAGGTTTTGCAATACAAGCAGAAAGCCCCCACCAGTGATGTCCGACACTCTTGGCCAATGTGCTCACCACACACGTGAGGAACTGGAGGAACTGGAAACGGGGGCTCAGGGCAGGGAGGCAGCAGGAAAATGGGAAGGAAAAGGCACCCAGTCCCCACCATCCCACACCCCAACCCCCTGCCCTGTGGGCCAGGCTGAATTCTTGCATTCTGCCTGCTTCACCTGTATTTTTCTACACGTGGCTGCACCAGGGTTTGTACCTGAGGAGCTCCAGCTCTGATCCAGCTGCAGCCTCAAAAACAGCCCCAGAAAATTCAAGTGCATTTAAGGATGCTGGAAACTGACTGTACAGCACTTGGCAATTTTCCATCTCCAAAATCTGCTTTAGATGGAGCTAGAGTTTCTTTTAACAAATAAGAAGAAGCAGGACAGAGCTGCATTTCACAGTCAAAAATCCAGATTTGTAAGTGCTGGATTGCAGAAAACAAAGATGTGTGTTTATCTCAGAGGCCAGGCCAGGCTCTGGATACTTTGACCCTGACCTGAGGGAACCTCATCTGTGGGTAACACAAGGATAATTCAGGCTCCACAAGGGCCATCTGAACCACTCAGGGTAAGAATTCAAACTAAATTTGGCCAAATATTAAAAAAAAAAGTTTGGACAACTTACCCCTCTCCCCACCCTTATAATTATTTTCCCAGTTGTCTCTGCAATGCCTGAATTTTGTCAGAATTCAGCATTTACAGAGAGCTCTGCCTGCATCAAGGGCTGAGCCACGACACGACAATCATTCCTCTGTGAGAGATGTCATCATCGAATTCTACAGTTGAGAGAACACAGAGGCAAATCCAGCTGTCCTCAAGACTCCTTTCTACCCCTTCTCCCAACACTGGAGTCATTCCCAAATCCCAGGGCCACCCCTCAGATGCTTTGTTACACTTTGAGGACACCTTGCTCTGTTCTCAAGGAACATTTCCTCCTACTGTGGAAGGTTTTGCTTGGTACCTTGGTACCTCTAAAGGCTCCCCAGAATCTTCTCTTCTGCAGCCTGAACAACTTCAGCTTCACACAAGCTCATCCTTGAGACACAAACATTCATCAAACCAGCCCTTGGTGGCCTTGATCATTACAGAAACTCCCCATTTATCTCTGGCCCAGATCCTTTGAGGCCCTGCCTGAAGTCCTCCAAGAACAAAGCACTGTGTGTGCACAGATGAGAGGGAGCTCTGGGTTTGGTGAAAGAAGGATGCTGAGCTCTTCCAACTGCAGAGCTCAGACACCGAGCTGCAGGAAGGTGGAGATCCTGTAAGGTCATGGGAATCCACACCAGGGTGGGATTAAACCCAACTCCCACAGCCTCTGCCCTGTACTGGGCCTGCCTGGATATTCCACATGAAATTGGCTATGAAACTCCACACCCTCATGGGGTAATACCTGCACCTCATCTATTGCCAGTAACAGCCCCAACTTTTTTCTTTTAAATGCCTGTCTCTTGAAAGGTTCTTTTCTCCTCCTCCCATATTTCTACAACTCACTGGAAAAGGGAAGGAGAAGCATTGGCACACCACTGGGACCTGGCTTCGTTTCAGGAATAGCAGAATAAATTTCCTGCCTTGGTGTCCACAAAAAACTCCAATCAGATCCTTTCTCTGGAGCTTGTTTTGCTGTCTCCCCAGCAAGGCTTTCAAGAAGGAGCAAGGAAAACAATTTGGAAAAGAATAATGATCAGCAATAATTGAACAACCTGGTCTAGTGGAAGGTGTCGCCTGCCCATGGCAGGGGGTTAGAATAAAATGATCTCTAAGGACCCTCCCAACCCAACCCATTCTGTGATTCCATGATAATAAGTGAGAGTTCAAGCAGCTCTCCAAGCAGCTGAGTGTCCTTTAGTCACTCTCTGGCTTCAGGGATGTTGTGGGAGAGATCAGATCCCAACAGCCAGTGTGGATCCAGCTGAGCAGGGCTTTCATCCCTCAGCTGAGCAGCAGCTGCTGGGCAGGGAGTTAAGTCCTTCCTGCCCATGCTGCCTCCCAGGCCGCTGACAACGACCTTCAGGGTCTGGTGCCAGTGCTGCTGAATGGCCCTTTCTGTGCAGCAGCTCCCTGAGTGTGTTTGCTGTGCTGTGTGTGGGTAAGAGGACAAGAGACATAAGAATTATCCCATTACAGGCTGGTTGGTGGCTTGGCTCTGGTGCCACTGGAGGGATGTCCGTGGATGTTGGGTGACAGAGCAGCAGGGAAAGAAAGGGACTGAGTGATGAGGAAAGGGCAAGCTCTGGGCATGTGGGTGATCTCCTGTCTGGCTTTGCCAGGCTCCAGGGAGCTTTGTGTCCTGGTATCCCTGCTGTGGGAACAAGTGGCATCGGCACAGATCCAGCTGTGGGTTTTAGGCTCTGCTTACAGGGCAGGGCAGCAGTGAGGGCAGTGTGTGTCTCTTGGGATGCTTGGAGGGGCTCCAGTTCAGCACCCTCTGACTGCAGCCAGTCTGTCCAGGACTGATAGCAGCAGAATTCTGGCCTGGGCCAGGGAGTGAACAGCAAATTGTTGGAAGCTGCAGAGCCCTGCAGTTGGGTTTTTGTGGTGTATTTTGAGGATGGGTTGCTATAGCAGAACCAGCTTCAGCCTTGTGGTGAGTTTCTGCTCTGAGCTGGGCAGAGCTGTTCCAATAAACCCAGCCCAAAGGTGCTGGGGCACAGGAGCAAAAGCAGCTGTGTCTTCCTCCAGCAGGGCTAGAAAAAGCTGTCCTGGTCACTGGAGGTAGAAGAATGTGGTTTCAATCCACCTTCAGTGACTAATCACAGGCCAGAAAGGTGCTCCTGGCTCCTCCAGGCACTCACCTCTTCCGCTTGGCATTAACTCAATCCTTCCTGGCCTAAGTGAAACCATCTGTCCTTCCCTGGGCTTCACCCTCAGCATCCCGAGCTCCCCAAGCAGCACAGCGGGAGCTGACAACATTTGCAATTTCTGAATGAATTAATTGGGAGTTTCTGGCCAATAATGATTTCCTTCACCAACAGTGAAGTGTCTCCAACATGTCTCAAAGGGCCTCTGAAACAGAGTTCAATAAAACCTTTGGCGGGTCCGACAGCAAAGGCTGCTTCCCCCTCGTGGTTCCCGTGTAATGCATTCTCCTTCCTCCTGTGGGCCTCAGCTCCCAAACCTGCTGATGCAAGAATTCCTTGACTTTTTTTCTTTGGCCAAGACTTTCGTGAGAAGAAAAAAATCCAACTGTAACCCTGCTGCTGAAGGGACCAGCAATCCCTCCTGCTGGAGAGGAGCAGCTGCTGGTATCCTGCAGGGGAGAGGGAGATCTGCAACACCCAAATACTTGGATTGTAGAAAATCAGCTCCACCTTCTAGCTGTTTAGAGCAAAGTAGAAAATCTGGAGGCTTCAACTTTCTGAGAACACATCACACTACTGCCAGCTCCACTCTGTGGACCAGCCATCCTAGGAGTAAATGCACCAACAAAATGCATCTTGCCAGAGCTTCTGCTATTTTTTCACTATTGGGAAGCTCTTCTGTCTGGGAAAAAACAGTGCAAGTCACAGCTTCAAGCCTTACTGATTTCTGAGCACTGCCCTGATGCTGTACAGCTACTAAAATAGTATAAACTACATTTTCCTTTTTAAAAAATCTTTGGCTGCTAAATATGCACTCTGGCTCTGGGATAACTGAGCTTAGGGGATGTGCTCTGGTGGGAAGCACAGGTGAAATGATACCATTAGAGCAGCTGGCACACTGTAGAGATGGATCAAAGTGTCCCAGGCCAGGTTGGATGGGGCTTGGAGCACCCTGGGATAGTGGGAACTGTCCCTGCCCATGGCAGGGGGTGGAATGGGAGGGTCTGTAAGGTCCCTTCCAACCCAAACCATTCCATGATTATTGTAACCAAACCCTGCCATCCCAAGGTCCCCAAAGAGGAGAAAAGCACCCTACAGAATGTCCAGATCCCTTCTTGGACTGACAAGGCAGCAGGTAAAGTACAGGTCCTACTGAATGCCGATTTTCAATCACTCTGCAGGCCCTCTCAGGGTACAACCAAAGCCTGGACAAGTTGAATTTCAAGCTGCAGCTGGGGTTTTGCAGTAACTGCTCTGCTTTTGCAGCACTTACTGGGTTTACAAAAGACTTCCTTATAGGTGACGCACGTCTTCCCTCTTAGGGGATGTAATTTCCCCCTGCAGTTCTTGGCCAGGGAGCCAGCATTCCAGAATGATGTATTTTAATTAATTTCAGCAATTGAATCCCTTGGCTTGGAGGCATGTGTGATGCAGAACAAAGCACGTGCAATTAGAGGCTAGTATTTTCCTTTTCATTCAGAGGACAGAAGATGACAAAGCTGGGGGATTTTCACATAGCCCAAACAAATATCTGCTTAGGGAAATGGGCCAGCTACCTGCAGAGAGAGGCACAGGGAGCACTGGATCCAAATGCAACCCCCCCTTGGGTCTGGGAATGGTCTCATTTGGACTTTGCTTCAGGCCTGTTTTGAAGGGGACAAGTGCCCCAAGGTGGAGGTTCCAGGGCTGGCCTTGGGTCCTGCTGCCCTGCACAGTGCAGGGAAAACCAAGGCCAGATCCCTGCTCCTTGCAGAGGCCTGAGCGTTCCTGAGCCTTGGCTCAGCCCACACCCCCTGTGCCAGGCTTTGTGGAGAGCAGAAAGCACCATTTCACAAGCTTTTCCATTTGCACACTGAAGCAGGTAATGAATTTGTCTCCAGAAGCAGAGAGCAAGGCAAACTACCCAAGCAAATCCCTCTGAGCACAGACTCAAATCTAATTTAACTTGCATATTTAAGAGGAACTGGTCCAAACCCCAGTGAAGTCAATGGAAAAACTCCCACTGCCATCAGAGTGCCCTGCACAGAGCCCAGGGACTGCACTGAAATCCCAGTGGAAAACACAGGGAGCAAAGCAGAGACCCATTGCATGCTGAAAGCAGGAGCACAGAGGAAGAGGCAGATGGAAAACTGGGCATGTTTCTGGGCACAGCCTGTTAAATCATGGTGGCAGAGCTTTGACCATTTCTGACAAGATTCATCTAAAGCTTGTAGGCAGAGTTAAGATGGAAGTTTTAATGTTGATTTACCATTTATTGATTACTCTCCACTAAAACTTCCCTGGCTTGTGTAGCTCCGCTGATGTCAAGAGGATTTTGCTGGGGTTTTACATCTGCTCTGAATGTGCCTCAGTGCATGGACCATGAGCTTCCTTTTCTCACAGCAACTGTGCTCTGAGGGCTCAGCACCAGGAGCTCCTGCCAGGAGTGGTTATGTATCCCAAACCACCAAAATCATTACCGTGCCATTCCAGGAAGGCAGCTAAGCACATGTTTAGGTTCGACTTCAGAGTTAAACACAGGCTTAAGGGTTGTCCCTTGTGTGAATCACAGCCTAACTGCAGTGGTGTTCTAACCAAGTGAGGCATTGTCTGCACTGTCCTCCTTCACCACCTCGATGGATGCACTGAACTCACAGATTTAATCACCTTTGGTCAGGAAACTGAACAAAACCCTCTCCTAAACACCGAGGAGACCAGGGGTCAGTGTCACTCACCTCACTGTCTTCTGCAGGAGGCGGGGGAGGCTCTTTGATGATCTAGAAGGATTAAAGAGAAAGAATCATAAATTCACACTTTGTTCTTTAGCACAACTCAAATATCACCAAAAAAAAAAAATCCAAAGGAGAAACCAGCAGGATGTGCTGCTGGAACACCAGTGCTACCACACTCTGTGCTCATGGGGTGGCTGTGGGTGCCACTGTCACCGAGGGGAGCAGGGAGTGTCCCAGAGCCCTGCCATGGAGACATTCCTAATGTTAGCTCCACACTCACATTGCTCATTAGGTCACCCCTGCCCTGTGTGAGGCAACAGAAAATCCAAAGTCTGATATCCCTGATTCTCCTAAACCCAGCAGTTGCCACGGTCAGTGCTGGCTCTGAGCACTGAGGCTTCACCTGAACAACCAGACTAAAATCAGCATCTCCTCCTCCTGCCCTCTGCACACGTGTACAAATCCCACCTCAGATAATTTACAGTCTGAACAAAGGCTGGAAAGCAAAACTAGTGTGAAGCAAAATGCCCTGGGGCCATTGCAAAGCAGAGATAACCCCCAGCCTGTCTCCCAGACCACTTTTCCTTTTTTCTTTCCAGAAGACTGTGCCACCTCATGCTCTTCACATTCATGCTTTTCATATTAGCAGGTTAATATAGTTCACTGTCATAAACTTCAAACAATATAAATATATAAATACATATATGGCTCACTGAGGTTTGTAATAAAGCAAGCAGGGTGAGGTTGCAGCCTGGTCCAGGATATTCTCCATAGAAACCAGCTCAGTTTATGTGGGTGTGAGGCCATTATTTCATGCAGAAAGTTTGCATGCAGGGCTCGGCAGGCAGTTGGCTGCTACCAGAGCCCTGCATCCAAGAGCAACAGAGAGGTTTCCAGGGGGAGGGCAGCGACACCAGGCACCAAATCCTGTCCCTCACAGCCAGAGCACAGCCCCTGCACAGCCCCAGCCCTGCATGGCAGAGCCCCAGGAGGGGTTTGCTCCAGGGGTTTTGGTCCATCCAGAAAAGGCAGCTCTTTCTGTGCAAGCAGGCCACGAGTCAGAGGCTGTCTGAGCACCAGTGGAGGTGGCACTGAGTGTCCTGAGCTCTGCTCAGAGCTGGGTGTCGGGGGCAGAGGCTGCTCTGGCATAGGGGACACACGTGTGGGCTTCAAAATCACCCTGCAAACAAAAAATACAGTCCCAACAGCAACAGCTTGGCTGTTTAAATGCAGAAAAGGAAAATTGCAATCACATTAAAGGCCCTGAAGATAGAAGTATTTACAGCAATTCCTCTCACTCGTGTTTTTCCTCCTGTGATGAGCTCACTGTTTTTATTTTCCTCTGCAAAGCCCGAGTCATGCCATGTGGCCATTAATGAGGAGCATGTGCCTCTGGCTGGGGAGGAGACAGGGCTGGAACAGTTTGTGTCCCAGCCCAGGGCAGTGAGGAGTGCTGGGCTCTGCCATTACCTGCTCCTGGGTCACTGGGCTTCTGTTTTGGTGGCCTGCAGCAGCTCAGGGAACCCCAGCTAGAGAGACTTTGTGCATTCATTCAGCACTGAACGTGGGCATGCACAGGAGCCCAGAGCTCTCGTGGAAACACAGAATCACTCATGAGGAGGAGGGTGGTGGGGCCTTGCTCATCCCCGTTTTGGCTCAGCAGGAATGTGGGTCAGGTGTGGCTGATGGTCCCTGTTAGGGAGGAAGGAGGGGGGATGGCCCTGAGGAGCCTGAGCTGACCAGCAGAGCTGGTATGGCACAGCACCCATCTCCCTGCCCATCCTGGGAGTCCCAGCTTGGGCCAGATAGAAATGATGAAAACTTTGAAAATGACAAAAAATGATGAAAAGCAGATGAGAAGCGGGTGATATGTCCCAGGGAGGTTTGGAGTCCCCATCCCTGGAGGGGTCCAAGGCAGGCTTGGACGTGGCACTCAGTGCTCTGGGCTGGTGACAAGGCGGGCATTGGGCACAGGCCGGACGTGGTGATCTCAGAGGTCTTTTACAACCTGAATAATTCTGGGATTCTATGAAAAGTGGATGAAAAGTTGCCTGCATCCCAGTACTATGTGGAAAGGAAATCCTGGCTCTCAGCATGGCTTACTCAGAGGTGTAAGATGGAGACAGCACCATCTCTTCTGTGTCTCCTGACACACTAAATACTGACAGAGTGTGCATTGCACCAAAAAACACAGGAGACTTTTTCAGATTCATTTAGGTCAGTGTGAGGGGTGGCATTTGTCAACAGACCTCCTTTAGAACCAAATTCCCTGAGCACAAACCCATCAGACACTGAGAAATTTCAAATATCTGATCCAAAATGTGCCTGCTGGCAGAGGCCTGCCTCCCTCCTGGAGCATCTCCTGTTCTGGTGGAACATCATGGGTTCCAGTGCAGCTTCTCTCATTTGCATTGGCATGAAACATCAGGATAAGCCATCCAAATTTGGTCCAGCAAAGTATCCAAACACAACTTCTCAGCCAGTATCACTGGCAGCTCTGCAGATTGCACACTTGGAAGTGAGGAGATGGCTGTTTTCCACATATTTGCATTCCTCCCCATAACATATGCACACATGTACACACAAACTGACTGACTTCCGTAAATACATCAAGTGTTCTCTATCACAGGCCTAGGGGGGAAAAAAAAGACATTCCTTCCATTTTTGAGTGCTTTGCACTTCTAAGAGCAACTGAACTCCCCATAAATTGGCAGCATGGACTGGTTAATTTGGACAAGTCTAGAGATGGGGGAGTTCAGTCTCCTGTGCCTTTGAGCCTCTACGACCTTTCAAAGTTCAAGTCTTACAAAAAAATCTAATTTCTGACTCTCTGCCCGGGTCTTCAAACAGCATAAATCTTTTCCTTCTCCCTTTTGGATTCTTACAGTTACAGCTCTGTGTGCATGAAATCCTTATTCTGGGGCACAGAGACCCTCGTTTTGGGGCACTGGAGACCCTTTCTCTGGGCACTGAAGTGGATGGGGCCTTGGTGCCACCCCACAGCAGTGGGCACTGAAGGAGCCCAAAGCCCCCCAGCCTGGCACAGACAGAAACCACTCGAGGACAAGAGTGAAACTGCTGTCCTGCGAGGACACAGCCCACGTGGCCACCTCGTTTCTGCCCTGGCCAGATGACACCCAGGACCTGCTGAGGGGACCAGCTGGGAGCGGGCCGGGCCCAGCCCGGCAAGTTTGGCTTGGCAGGGCTGTGGTGTTTGTCCAAGTGTGCTGCAAGTGTTTGGATAACCCCAAGCCATCCCTGGGACTGCTGTACAGCTGGGTCTCCTGTCCCTGTGTTTGGGAGAAGAACATAATGGTTCCACACCACCACTGTGCTACAAAAACCTGGCAGGGCTTTTTTCCAAGGGTAAAGGCCCCTGGGATGGAGAGGTGGCCACTGGCCTTCCTTGGCACAGGAAGGAACTTTGAGAGCAGTTGTCAGCACTTCCACACACTCAGCTGTGAAAATTCAGGACAGTGAAGTAATTCCTTGCCTTTCACCACAGATCCCAACATGCACGTGAAGGACAGGTCTCTGTTAGCTGAGCCACTCTGTGTGGCAGATCCATGGAGCAGCAGCTGTTTCTGATGGATAACCCAGAGGCAAATCAGAGGAATGCTATTAGCCACCTCCTGGAAGGTTAAAAGCATTGGGAAGGATGAATTTTCTGTAGCCCCAAAATTTCTATAGCCACTCAGGCATAAGAAAGCACATGTTGAATCCAAATTTTGCATATTCCAGGAATGTGTCTAGGATGCTTTCCATCTTGGGAGCCCAGAAATCTCCACCAGCTCTCAGTGTCCAGCAATCACACAGTAACTATCCCTGGAGTTTTAGATGATAAATAGGGGCAATATGTTTCTTGTCAGAGGAGCCTGTCTGCTTTAAGGATGGGACAGATCATCATTTAAAATGAAGCAAACAGTACAAAATAAGAAGGACTTTGCCTCTAATTAGGACTAGAGTTTGGAAGCATGTGGTTAACTGAGCGGATTATTTTTGTCCTTAATTACCTTGCACTCTTCTGGAAGACACAGAATATATATTCTTGCTATCTCAATAAACAAGGATTTTAAACAGCATTAACTGTGACCTGTCTGACTAATTTCCTATTTTTTTCCCTTACATATTTATAGTTTTGACCTCTCAGTCCTGTGACAATTTCATAGTTGAGGTATGAGTTGGGTAAAGGAACATTTCCTTTTTATTTATTATATCTTCTGTGTCTTCTCAGTACCCATAAAATCCTTGGAGATCTGGTCTACACTTCAAAACTAAAACAAGCAGGGGCCTGTCCCCATTTCTTCACCTGCAGTATAATACAATCTTCTTCCTGCTTTCTCTCTCTTTCCTGGGTTGTCTCCACAGTGTTCCAGATGATTCATGATCCTGTGTTCCCTTCTCCCCAGATCAGCACAACTGCAGAAGAGCTGTGCCTCGTGTGCTCCTGGGAGCGGGTGGGAAACGGAATCCACAGACCTTTGTAAGGAATCCATCCAGCCAACAGGGACCCTGCCATTTTATGGCACTTCAGGGTTGCTGCAGAGCCTATGCCTTTCCTCCCCTTCTCTTCCACCACTTTAGCCATGTGGTTTTAATCTATATTTTCTGTATTTTCTCCATGCAGCTTTTTGTTTCCAAAACTTCTGGTCATCTGCAGTACAGACTGAGAGCCAAACAGATTGCTGGGTTCTTCCATGCTTACTTCCAGAAAACAGCTTTAAAGTTAAAACTGGTGTTAGATGCTTAAATACCAACACCTCATTTATCTGCCAGCCACACCCCTGTATTTAAAATCACTGTAGTATGAAAATGAGCGAGGTGGGGCAGATTTTCTACGTGGGCAAATAACCCAGCCCGGCCTCTCAGGCCACCCTGGATGGCTGCAGAAGGGAGGCAGAGACTTGTTTTTGCTTCACAAACCTGGGAGGAGGTGTGATGTATGAGCCCGTGGGGAAAAGGCTCGGGCTCAGCTGCCCCGGGGACAGAATTCCACTCCCAGCCCTGGAGCCCCCTCGCTGAGCTGCAGCCCAAGGCTTGGGCAGGCTGGGTGGGGCCATCCCTTCAGATATCCCAGGGCAAACCTTCGTGCAGGTCCTGCTCTGGGGCACAGCCTGGCCCAAGCACAGCTCCCTCATCCTGCCAGGTCAGCGTCTGTGCAGCACATGGGGCACAGGGAAACCATCCCGGCACAGCCAACCTTCCAGCTATCACATTCATTCTGCCTTCACTGTACATCCAAATACTTTAAGCAGCTCCATTTCCAAGCCAATTTAACACCGTGCCTGCAAAGTCCCCTTTAAGACAGTTCTGGAGGTTTATTATCTCTTTGGCTTACATCTACATTAAAACCTATTTGATTTACATCAACATTAAACCTGAGGCTCACATTGGCCTCCTACCCAGAACAATTCCACCCTTGGACACCTGAACAGCCTCTTGCACACACAGTTCCTGCTGGGGATGTCTGCCCTGCTCCAGGTTGCACTGTGCTCAGGGAAGAGACAAGCAGTAACTGGGGGAAGCCAGGAGCTGGGATCTGCTGCTTTGCAGATCTGCTTGGCTCAGGAAAGGTGAGGTCACCCTGCTAGAGGTGTCTGTGTACTTGCCATCATTCTTGTTTTGAGCACAGTGCTGGGGAGTTCAGCAGAGTCGAATTGTTTCTTTGTTTTCTGTTATTAAATAAACCTCCTACAACCTTTGGAGAGGTCAGTGCCTCCTGTGCTTTTGTAATATCCTCCACAGGTATCCAGGGAAATTTTGCCTGTGCTGGTATCAGGCACAGCAAAGAGTTATTATTGTTCTGATCTACTGAGCAACAATTGCCTCTACTGTAAACTGAGTGGTAAATTCCAGACTTCATCCCAGAATACTTCTGAGACCAATAAACTTGGATACATTTGGAAACAGCATTCCTCCATGGACACATGCCAAGGAGATACCGGGTTCCAGATAAACCTCCAGAGGGGATCTATTGACTCCAGTCCATTTACTCCAGGGACAAAGCTGGCTTGGTGTCTTTCCTGAAGAACTGCTGGATAGTAATGACTCCTATTTAATTAAAAAGCATGCCAAGAGGAATTTCAGGGTTTAGAAATGTGCTTGTCACTCAGAAACAAATTTATACTTGGTAAGAGAAGAGCTTGTTATGTTTTTTTCCTTTTTCCCCTGGACACATCCACAATTATCTCTGAAACATCCCTGGGCTGGAATCCACGGCGATGCCTCCGGGTCTGCGGTTTGGTTATTCGAGGTTGGAGCTCTGGTCTGTTGTGCAAGGCAGTTCCTCTGCCCTTAATTCACTTCTGACAACACTGCATTCCTCCCCGTGCCACTTCCAAACCAGTCACTGAGCTCGGCTCCCTTTCCCCATCCCCTGACAGGCTGGGCACTCCTCCACGGGTTTATCTTTAATGTCACAGCATTTTTGGGTGAGCAGTGCACAGTGGGGCATCCTGGCTGCTGATCCTCTGCCAAGCACACCGGATGCCCTCCCAGAGAGGTGGAAGAGATTTCACACAGGCTCTTGGAATAAAATCTTTCCAACAACTACAGGGGAAGTGTTTGACTACACTGGAAAAATATCAGCCAGATAGTCCCCACTCACAGACCTTGCTAGGAGGGAATGTGGGAGGTGAAGGAGGAGAGTGAGGAAAAGCTTTTATCTACAACAAATGTTTTAAGTAGAGAATTTAAATCTGGAAAATATTAAGCTTATGAAGTTTCATGTGGACCAGAGACTCTCTCTCTCTGCTGCACCCACCTTGCTTATCTGTTTTTCACACTCAGGACTGTTATATGACCACCGACCTCACATGATTCCACTGCAGCAGAGCCACAGAACCCTCACAATGACAGCTCCATATCCTCTCCACACCCTGCTGCTTTTATTTGTGCCTTTTTCTCATCAGCTTCATCTTTCTGCTCTAACAGCACCTTAAACCAGCAGCATCACTGAGAGCATTTTCCCTCTATCCCCTCAATTCTCCTCCAGATACCAGTGCCCATGGGGCACATCCCCACTGACTTCCATGCAGATGTGACAACAAAAAGTTGGCCCAGCTCCTCTGGGAATGTGCCATCTAGTTTAGACAAATAACTCTGAGCAACCTACCACACTGCTAATCTTTGGCCAATTTTAGAAAGAATTTTTTTTTAATTGTTCTGAAAGTCCAAATAAATATTTTTTCCATTTTGGTGTTCATCTTGGGAGAGAGGTGCCAAACTACTGTGAAGAGAAGTGTTTTATCCCCATTTTCAGCCAGGAACAGAAATAGACAACTAAGATTTTTCCTGCAAGATTTCCATCCTTGTTCTGGATAATACATCTCAGCACAGAGACTCATCCTCCAGTGAGTGGCTCCTGCAGTGTGTGGCTCCAAAGCTCTCTACTCTGCATTGTTGGTTTGGTACAACATGGTGCAAATTTACAACACTGGGTCTGTGATTTAAAATCAGGAATAATGATGGTGACCCAGAAACTGGAGCTGGTCTGGGCAGCCTTACAAGCAGCTTCTGAACCGTTGCACGCAGCCAGTCACCAGGCTTCAATTCTGCTGACATTTGTGTGTCCCTAATTCTTGTTCTATATTTGCAGCACGAACAAGATCCAAAACAAGAGCAGAGCTTCACTGCATTGTGTGTTCCACAGGGATGAGCCCTTGCCCTGATCCTCACTGGAGAGGCAGTGCCAGGGCTCAGCAGGGATGCTCGGGGTGTGATGGGTCTGCACAGACCAGCAGCAGTCACGTGAGATGAAAGCTCCTCTCGAGCCCTGTGATTTCCTTCTTGCCTCTCTTTCTTCTCCCCTGTTTTCTCCTGGTTTCCCTCTGCCCTTTTAAAGCATTAACTCTGTGATTGTGCTTTTGAACTTTTGTGGAAGGGCCTGGAGGAAAGACAATGCTCAGTGAAGCACAGTTGTTCTTCCACTGGCACTGGGATATTTCAAAGTGCTTTTCAGATGTGGTGATCCAAGAAACAAAGTTCATCTTGCAAAATTTGCACATCTAGAAATGTCTTTTCCTTGCACCTGAGGCAGAACCAGGACTCCAATGTGGGTTTATGAGTCCTGCCTTTCTACAGGAGCCCTCCAGCATGGGCATGCTGACACTGAGGTTAGAACATCCAGAACAGGCACAGCAAGGAACACATTTCTGCAAACTATTTCCATTTTGTGACCAACACATAAGACTTAAAGGCTCCTGACAGGGTTTGGATGTTGGCAACATTGTCGTTCCATGGGTCTAATCCCAGGCTGTGCAGATGAAACAGAAGCCCAAAGCAGAGGCAGCAGTGGCAGAAATGCTGCCCCATTCTGGGATCAGTCCTGTGGAAAACTCTGCCTCCCTCCCCCTCATTTCTTACTTTTGGGCAGCACTGAAACACTGCTTTGTGCTGATGATTTCTGTCACTTACCACAGTGCAGCAGAGGGGCCAGAACCACCAGAGCAGAGCCAAGGCCAGCAGGAGGAAGAGGATCAACAAGGCGATGGCCAGGATGGTCCCGTCGGACTGGAGAGAAGCACAGAGAGCGTGTGACACCCGTGACACAGAGCTGTCCTCACACAGATGCTCCCCTGTGTGCCCTACCCCCAGCTGTGTCCCAAAGGCCCTTCTCCATTTATTGCCACATTAACGATAATGATCAATTAAGTCACGCTCCATTTAATTTTCGGACAAGATGCAGATTTTCTCTCTCCTCACACATCCAATGTGGCACCTGCCACACCTCACTGCAGAGAGGCAGAGACCTCTCATTCACTCACAGGTTTTGCATCAGTTTTCTGACCCTCACAGTTACATAAAACACAAATTAAAATTAATGTAACATTCTTCAGACTATTTAAGTGAAGACTTAGAAAAAGATTTTAAGGGGAGCTCACATCACAGTTGTGGAATCATGGAATGGTTTGGGTTGGAAGGGACCTTAAAGCCCATCCAGTGCCACCCCTGCCATGGCAGGGACACCTCCCACTGTCCCAGGCTGCTCCAAGCCCATCCAGCCAGGCCTTGGACACTTCCAGGGGTGGGGCAGCCACAATATTGGCAATGTTTCACTGCAGTTCAAGCAACTTCTTTGCAGCTCTTTCCCTCCTGCAGCACAAACGTGACAGTGATGTTGGTGTTACAGCTGACTCCAGACAGAACACTTGCAGTGAGATCTCCAGGGGACCCTGACCCAGGTCCTCCTGCTCCTCTCAGCTGTGCTGACTCAGAGCAGCTCTGCCATGAGCTTTCCAAGAGATCTGAACATCCATCACAAGGACACACAGGGAGTTTCCTCATCATTAACTCCAGAAGGTCCCCTTCCCTCTGGCTGGAACACTTCTCCCAGTTCAAACACATTTGCAATTCTCCAGTATTGATCAGCAAACTGCTGCACAAGTCAGCTCGATTCAGCTGTCAAGCCCCAAATGTGCATCACTTCTTGCTGCTCAGATTTAACCCAAACCAGATGTCCCTGTCTCCCCGAGGTGTGCCAGGCTCCATGGCTCTAATCCCAGCAGGGTTAGACCTGGGATTAGACCAGGTTCCACTCCTGTACCACTCCTCCTGAGGAGTGTGCTTTTCCCTGACCAGCAAGGCCTGACCTAAGCCTCTTTTGAGAGGTTCTTGCTGCAAGAGCCAGACATTTAAGCCCCCCCACCCAACGTCCAGGCCACGGTGCCAGACTGAGGACACGTCCAGGAACAGACTGACCCAGCGGGTGCAAGAAATGGGTGCCTGCTTAAATCACTGCAACTCAAGGGCCAGATGACCTCCCATCATTCCAGAACAGGAGAGTCATGGAAGAACAAAACCAGGTTGAGAGCATTTTCCAAACTCTCTGCTGGTGCAGAAAGAATTTCTGGAGAGCTTGGACCAAGACAACCTGATCTTTGACACTTGGAAGCAAGAGAAGGCAATCCACACAGGAGAAGAATTCACCCAAGGCATGTCTGGAAATGGAACTTGGACCCCAACACACACACAAAAAAAGCTCATTTGAAAAACCAGAGCTGTACATTTGGGGCTGTTGCTCCAGACAAACAGCATAAAGGCACATCCATCATCTGCAAAATGCAACCTGCTGGTATTCAATGCTTTATAGAATGTGATCTCAGCTCTTTACTGCCATGAAATTGTAGAATAAATCAGGCTTTTTATGTCTAATCGTTATCTGCCCCCTCAGCCTCACATTAAAACAAATATTTGCTCATTAAGAGAATTCTAAAATCAATTTGCAAAACTGCAAAACAAATTAAAGTGGCTTTTAAATGATTTCCTGGGGATTTTTTGGTTTGTTTTTAAAAATAGAATTTGTTTTTACTTTCCTTTCCCCCGAGAACAACCTGTAAAGACCAATTTTTGATACCCCAACACATCACTTCCTCTGCAATGCAGCTGGTCTGGCCAGCTGGAGTTTTGTGTATCACAGCAACAAAACCGTCCAGAGGACTGGGCAGGGCTGGAGGTGCCAGATCTTCCCAGTCTCACTCAGAATTGAGCTGTCACTCTGTGTAATGTCTGTGGTTTTATACAGCCAGAACTGTGCTGAGATAGAAGCTGCCACTCAGCCAAGCTGAATGATAAACAGGAACAAAAATCTGCCTGCTCAAAGAGTTTGCAAAAGTTCCATTGGCATTTGGACATCTCTCTCCAGTCTTATATAGCTGGTGAAAAAGGGCTGAAGCATTTAAAATGTCTGTTTTCATTCTATTTTTTTTTTAAATCAAAATTTGGAAGAACAATTTAAATGCTCATGGAAACACTGAACCATGGAATAATGCAATGAGTGTGTTTAATACTTATTGAATACAGGCTGGCAATTCAGACCAGGAAAACAACTTTCATTTTAAAAAGGGAACTTTTACAGTCAACTAGAAGCTGTTTCATAAGAAAAGATCAATGGAGAAAAGCCTGGCTAGCCCCTGAATACACCCAGTTATCTGTGATGGGTGCCACTGTCACAGGGATTCACCTTACACAGATAAATGTGGGGCTGGGACCCACAGTGAGATCAACAACCTTAAACTCCACAGCTCCTGACCAGCTGACAAAGCCAGACAGCAAAGGAACTCTCAGAGCTGGGGCCAAATTACTGTAAAACTTTGGTTTTTGCTTCCTGAGAACTGTTGGAGACCTGGACAATACCTGGAGTTGTTCTTTGGAAACGCCTTATCTTACCAAGAAACAGTAATAGAAAAAAATAGTGGGTTCTTTCCATGGCCCCTCAGGGTGCTCCACATCTGAAGGGCTAAAACTCTCCCATGCAGGCTCTGAAACAAATAAGCTGTGGGGAAAGGGAGGCAGCTGTGCCTCGAAGACTCCTTTGCCCTGCCAGAGTCCAGCAAGGCAAAGAAAAGGCTGCAAATATTGCTGGCAGAGGGAGTACAGAGGAAAAGAACCCCTGGAAGATGTTGTATAACAGGGAAAGCAGATCTGGAGCAGTACATGTAAGAGGCATTTCCCCATTTATGGGGGTGTGTGTACAGATGTGTACACATGGAGAGAGTAAAGCTCATCCAGTGCCACCCCTGCCATGGGCAGGGACACCCTGCACTAGCCCAGGCTGCCCCAAAGCCCATCCAGCCTCCCCTCAGCTGAGGAGCTGTCAGGGATGTGAGAAGCCAGGCTGGTCCTGGGAGAATTCCCCAGCCAGGAGACACCAGCCTGGCTCTCCACACGGATGGCAGGATCTCCTCGAGAAAGGAGGGAAGGGATGGCAAAGTCTGATCGAGAAACTGCCCAGGGGTGTTTCCTGCCAACCACCGACCCGCAAACCCTGGGGAACGTCCTACAGGGGAGTGGCCGACCCCAAAGCTCGGTGTGAACGAGGTGCACACTCCTTTGGCAGCCAGGGCAGAGGGATGGCCACAGAGAAATGACTCCTCATCAGCACTCCTTTGCTGTTCCCTGCTGAGGTTGCTGCCCAAGAACAAGCTCCCAAAATTCTGCCCCAGGAAGTGTGGATGCAATCATGAGGCAAGACAAAGCTAAGGCAGAATCTGTGGTACTGAAGCCCCTCTTTCATCTTACACATCCTCGATGCTTCTAACACAGAAACAAAAACAAACCCATTCATAGAAAAACCTAAATCGGTTCATTGGAATTTCAATGGAACTATGGCATAATCCTGAGAGTTTTCAAAAAAAAATGCTGCTACACAGTAGATGGGCATTTTGGTTGCATTTGGGTTTGTTTTGTTTTTTTAATCTTATTTTTAAGATTTTATTTCCTAGTTTCTCACTTTACTGTGCTGGCCTTTGCTGCACACAGCAACAGAAACCCATGTCTACCATTTATCACATACAGGAATTTTTTTAATATAACAGAAACAATGTGGCCTAATTTCTAAAAGGAAATGAAAACTCACTGCTCTGCAGGGTCAGCCTCTGGTCCGTGTCTGTGGAGCTGCTTGAGCAGGAGCCAAGCTCAGCAGGGGATGTGAGCACGAAGCACCTGCTTGAGGTCACCCACCAAAGGTGTTCTCAGCTCCTTTCACCTGCTTTCTGTGCTGTGACATGAAATGCCCCTCTGGCAATGATCTGTTTCTCTCCTCTCCTTCCAGAGCTGAAAGGAGATGAGAGCTGCAAACACTTTTCTGGCATCCCATTATCTGCTTTACAAGCCAGTGCCAACACCAGAGCAGCCTCCCTTCCCCACAGGCTGCACAAACCCGGAGTGAGAGGTGCCTCCGTCCCGAGGAGCTCACACTCCAAACAGAGCAGGCAAACACGCTGGGAAGGAGCAGTGATCACTGTGCCCTCTGTTACAAGGGAAAGTCTTTGGCTGGGGAAAATTTTCTAACCCTCGATTGCTGTGTTTATCCTTAGGAAAATCACTGAACTTTTCCTTCAGCCCCTCGGGCTGAGCAAGGGAGGCTCCTCACAGGCAGCTCCCCACGACTCTGATGGAGTGAGAACCTGCCAGCATGGCCTGGACACACACAACAGCTTTGGGATAAGTTTCCTTCTGAAACTCAGTTTAAATTGAAATCACATTTTCAACAGAAAAACATTTCAATAAAATTAAACATTTCATTTCAGAGTGCTCTGTTTCAACCTCATTATTAAGTGGGGTTTCACCCTTGGAGGAGCACATGTGTGCTGAGATCCTGGACTGCATTTCCTCTTTAACCTCAGCACTGTCACAGGAGCACAGGCTGCACAGCCACAAACTATTCTGATGTTTTCAAATTAAAGCTTTTCCAAACTTCCATCCTGTCCTGCCCCCACCTCCAATTTACTGGTCTCTTCTGTGACTCCCTGTTTCCCAACCCATAGGAACATGGGTTTTGCAACATGACAACCACACTTCAGGGTGTTACAAACCAGACCATGGAGCAATATTGGAGTGAAATAATCTCTGCATGTTTAACTCTTCAGGTGACCTGTGACAGCAAAAACATTCCCTGTCTACAGTATTTGCAGCATTTAAGAGCAATTTCTTGTAGAAGCAACCCCAAAATCTCATGCCCTGGAGCTCCCAGTGAGCAATGCCTCAGTTAATAACAAACACCCAGATCAGGGGCCCAGGAAAGTCTCATCAAATGGACTCTGCAGCTCAGTAGTCTCAGTAAACAATTTTATCTTTAAAAAGGATTGGAAAACATAAAACACTGACAAAATGTGTGTTTGCCCAGGAGGAATGTCCTCTGTTAGTGAAGCCTGAGATACAATTTGCAAAGCAGCCTCTGAATGTCTCTGCATCCAGCTTCAGATGCAGGACCTGGGTTTGAGTCCTGGCTGCTCAGCTGCACTGCAAGTCCAGGCTCCCAGTCTGGAGGCAGCAGAGTAACAGGCAGTGCCATGAAGCACAGGCTTTTTCAAAAGCTTCCTTACAGCTATTAACCAACAGAAGATCAACAGGTATTTCATCCCCTATAACTCACAAATAATAATTCTATCCCCAGGAGAAAGCAAATGAGGAAGGAAAAATTTTTCTATAAGAATTGTTTCTCAGGTCCTGCCTCATGTGAGTAAAACACAGCAAACCCCTATGTGCTGACAACGGGCAAATACATTTTTGCCAGTGATCAATAAACTAGAACCAAAACTTGACTGATAAAATAAGTTCCCTTCTTTTAAGGCATAAGGAAACCTTTGTCAGTTTTGGAATACAACCCCTCATGTAAGCTCTGAAAACTCTCTCCATACAATCTTGTCCTTGTTGAACAAAGATCAAGTTCAAGTGACACAAAAGCCTTTTCTCAGCTGGTGCCTCAGCCTTTGTGGGCCACAGAACCCTTCTGGTAACTGATGTTGTTCATCTTGGCCTCTCCCTTGTTCTGCACAGAAACCCAGTGGCCTTTGCTGCACGGGGACAAAAGCAGGCTGGGGACACATTTTTAAGTCTTTCTGGCAACACTGCTCTGTCTTCCCAAAAATTGCTTTAGGTCAGTTCACAGGAAAATTAAAGCAGGGCCTCACCCATGGTCTGTACAGTGACAGGTCTGCCCCCAGATGAATAAAGCTGAATACACTGAAGCATGGAGGACTGCTGGGAATTCCAATTTAATTCCTTCACTACCCCCTGCAGCATGACTCATTTCATGCCCTGTTCCCGACTCAGCAGAAGCAGCACCTTCAGCATTACTGGGAGTTACAGATTTCACCATCCTGGTTCCAGCAGAGCCCGAGGGCAGCAATTCCCCACTGACAACCGGGGCAGCCACAAACCACCCCCTCCAGGGGAGAGCCCAGCACGGGTTTGGGTCCCTGCTGGTTTCCATGCAGAGGGATCAGGCCAGGTAAGGAAGGCAGCAGAGCTGCTCTCTGCTCCCTGGGCAGTGGCCAGGCAGGCACAGACACCTCCAGGTGCCCAGATCTGGTCCCTGTCCCACCACAGACACAGCCCGAGGTGTTCACCGAAGGCTGAAGAGCTCAGCCACAACGTGGCACACAAGACACACGAAATGTCACACTAAATGTCCCGTTGCCACACCTTCAAACACCTTAAAGGAGAGAACACGTCCTTCACACCAGGCTTACCCAGCCTGGCAGCCCTGCCACTGACATAACACACACCTGCTGCTCTGTCCCACCACCCCACAGAAGCATTTCAGAAATCCAAACTTACACAGTGTGTGCTGGAGATGATGACAGAGCTGGAGATGAAGCTCAGACCATCGTTCATACTGACTTGAAGAGCTGCTTCCCTGAAAAAAACCCAAGAAACAAGTGAGGGCAGCTCATGCACAGCCCTCTGTCTGATACCATCCCGGGCCCTGGGCTGCTGGTGCTCAGAAAAGCCTCTTGTGCAGGTAATTCCCACTGGCAGTGCCCTGGTGCCCGTGCTCCAGTGCACAACTGCCAGAGATCATGAGGGGAAGTCAGCCTGGGATCCCAACAGGAGCAGCAGAGCACAGGGAGGTGACCCAGACCCATCTCCCCACAGGCAGAGGGGATATTGGAGGAGGAAAAACGTACATGCCAACATCTCTCAGCACAGGTGCTGGGCATAGCAGGTAGGTGTCCTCTACCACGAAAGGCTTCTCATCTGGAAAAGAGAAACAGTGGGATTTACTGCCAAATCAGTACTACAGGCCTTA
The DNA here is from genome assembly GCA_020086605.1 of Lanius collurio. Lineage (NCBI taxonomy): Eukaryota > Metazoa > Chordata > Aves > Passeriformes > Laniidae > Lanius > Lanius collurio. The sequence goes on along the minus strand of JACBWW010000098.1, from coordinate 432,755 downwards.
GAGAGCAAGTTTAAATCACTGGTTTTCCTCAGTCTTGATACATAAATGAGATGGGGGATAAAGAGCTGCCTCACATGTCTGAGCCACAGCACAGCTGAAGGTGTGGAGCTTTCTGGGAGGGCAGAGTACAGGATCACTCTGTGCAGGAGCCCAGCTGGAGTTGCAACAGGTTATATAAAAGTGGAGATATCCAAGTAAAGAAAACAGTACATTTTGGAAAATTTTGCATTTCAAGGCAGAAACATCTCCCCTGGGCTGCTGAGATGAATTTGCTCCCGTGGGTGGTGGGAAATGATGCTCAGGGCACCAGCAGCAGAGCACTCCTGATCCTGCTCTGTTCTCAGCTCTCATGAACAGGGTCTCACAGCACATTTTGTGGCATTTATGAGTCATAAAGAGGTACTGACTACAAGAATCTACCCCATGATGCAGGAGCAGGACTCACCAAGCCAAGCATCTCTTCCCAGACATTCCTAGAAGAGGTTTCTGCTGGGTGCAAAGTTTTAGAAAGCAGGGGTATTGCTCTGGTAATTCCTGTCACACATTAGTGTCCCTGTCTCATACCAGTGTATTTCTTTGCTTTGGAAGCAATATAAATGGATATTTCCTCATGCAGGTTAGGAACTGTTTGTTTTTTACAGTCCATTCAAAAAAAAGGGAAAAAATTAAAAAAAGAAATGGTAATGCAAAGTTCTAACCTTCCCTGAAGTTCTCCTTGCAGCACATCCAGGCCCTCAGTTTTGCAATGGAGTTACCAAACCAAGCAGCATTTCCCACTCTGCACAAGGCAGATGTGCTGTGGTGGCACATCTGGTCCCACAGTGCTGTTCTCACCCTGATTTATGACGGTATCATTAACTCCCATGAATTTATGACATTGTCTCAGCACACACATGCCAAGAAAATGAAGATCAGTGTCTTGTTTTCTCCTTTGCTAGCTCTGGCAGCCAAAGCCAAAGGCTTCTCCGTGCCAGGATTCACTGAAACAAAAGCTGCTTCATCTTGCAAGGCCTTTCCCTTAGATCTCATTAGGTTTTTGTTTCTCTTTCTGTCCCTTCCCACTCCCAACTCCCATCAGTCCATGCCTCTCTAGAAAGTTTATCAGCCCGGGGTGCCCTGGGGGAGCTCCTGGCTGGCCAGGCTGGCTGCAGGCAGAGATTGGTTTGTTTGGAGAATGTTTGTGTTTCACTGCAAAAATGAGTGACTGTTTCCCTCTGCTCTAAACAAAAGAGGATCCATTTGCTTTGCATAACTCTGGCCCATCTGACTCCCTCCTGGAAAACTGACACAGGGAAGGCAAACAGGACAACACTTCTCGTGCTGGAGCTGGGGATGCACCGGAGAGAGCGGCGCTGCTGCAGCCCAGGGCTGTGGGACGTGGGCTGTGGGACGTGGGCTGGACGCTCCCAGCTCCACATGCCATGCCAGAGCCCGGGTTCTGTGCTTTGGGCCACTGACAGGGGTGGTGGAAGGGCTGGGGAGGGAGGCTGGAGCGCTTGGCTGACTGCTGAGCTTGCTGCCCTGGATGTCGTTTCGGTCCCTGTCAGGGCTGGCCAGGGAATGGGGTGAGATTCACTTCACCTCCTTGGGCAGTTTTACAGAAGGGAGGGCCTGGCCCTGATCCCCTCCAGGGCACCAACCACGGGCAGGGCTTGGACACCTCCAGCAAACAGCTCAGTGCCTCACTTCTGAGTTGGCATTCCAGCACAGCAACGGGCACAGCTCCCCCCTACCTGTGCATCCCTCCTTCAAGCAGAGTAAGGTCAGACTGTATGAACCCCCCAGATGACCCCAACTGGCCAGTCCTGAGGCCTGAGCCGTTCAGGGCAGGAATGGAGGAGGGTCAAACCTCCTACAAAAACACATCTGGATGCCCTTTCAACCAAGTACCTGATACTGCTCAGACTGCTGCAATTCTATACCCAGAGTTCCTACACCTGAACAGCTAAATGGAGCCTGGAAAATCTATTATTCCCAGCAACAGTGAATAATTTCTTATGCCATTAGCAGGGTGTAACCTTCTGGCAAGTCAGGACTTGGAATATTTCCCAACTATTATAATAAAAGCTTCAATATATGCAGGATGCTTTAACACAAAAGAGCAAACCTCAAAAAATGAGAGATACAGGAACCCAAGGTAGGTGACAGCAGCACTTTCTTGTAGCCACATAACCATGCCAGAATTACCAGCCTTCCCTCTGGTTAATGGTTCCTCCAAGGACCCACTGGTGCACTGAAATGGGACTGCAAGGATCCATTACAGGAGGCTTCAGGAAAGCCCAGCATTCCAAACTGCCACTGCAACGCTGCAAGTGCTGATTGCAGGACTCGCAGGGTCAGCAGGAATTTGGTCCAGAAAAGGCTGCAAAAGCTGTTTGCCAAACTTCCCATATATCACACACTAACAGTTTCCTTCTGCTCTCCCTGTACTTATGATTTGCATTCAGCTGAAGTACATCTCAGATGCTTTGCCCTGGTCTGCTGTTCCTGCAGGAGGGGAGGCTCCAGTCCAGCCTGGCTGGGATGGAGGCTGCTGCTCTGAGAGGGCTCTGCACCTCATCCCACCTGAGACAGCAGCTTTGAGCCCTCCTGAGCACTTCCATTGTCCTTTTGTCGCCTCAGATGAGCCAAAATACCTTCTTAATTCTCTATCCCACCTACCAAAGCTGGGTCTCTATTCCCCCTGGCTGGCTGCTCCTCTCATGCCACTCTTGTGACAATTCTGCAAGCAAAGTTTGTGTTTCAAACCCATTCTGTGGGAGATGGGAATGCAGGAAGACACTGGAACTCTCTCTGAGCTACAGAAACTGCCTACAAGACCCATAAATAAAAAATGTTTTGTTAATGCTGTAATGAAAACCACAGTGAGATCAGCTGTGATTGCTGTGCTTTGTGCAGGGCCACGAGCCCTGAGCACACCAAGCCTTCCAGAGCAGAGTGAGGGCATGGGGAACAGATAAGCACAGAGCAGTGATATCACGTTCCCAGCAGCCTCTGGATGGAGGGCAGGGGTTTGCTCTGAGGGGTTCATGTGCTGAGCAAACAACTGTTCAAGGGGGCTACAAGAGAAGCTGGCAGAGCATCCCAGTGTTGGTCTGCTCAGGGAGCAGCACGTGCTGCACCCTCACAGGGTCCCTCGGGAAGGAGCCCTGGGCCAGCACGGCCCCAGCCCCAGGGCTGCCCCATCAGCTCTTCACTGATGTCCCACAGAGACCACCCCAGTGCCCAGCAGCTCCTGGAGGCACTGGGGGAGCCTGGCAGAGCTCCCACCCTGCACACGGGGGCTGCTCCTCCCTCAGCACAAAGGCACAGGAGCTGGGTTAAAAGTTCTGACACTGCAATTTGTTGGAGGCTGGGGTGGCATTTGAGGGAAGCACAACCATTTCTTCCTTCTTCATGTTCTTTGACAAAGCAGTGACTTCAGCCACCCTTCAACATCAGAGGCCAAGCCCACCTTGGTGCATGTTCTCCCCTGGGAAAGACTGGAGGCATGGACTGTGTCCCTCACAAAGGTCACACCTCCCACCCCCGAGGGAGCTGGTACACAGAGGGACATCTTCTAGTACCAGAGTGGGAGGAGAAAAGCTGCTGCTAGAAAATAAAAATATTTGGAGGTAGATTGCAGTGACATGATCAGCCAGGGAAATCAGGGGTTAGAGAGTGGAACTGCAAAGCAAAACATTCCTGTGCTAAAGAGTGACAAAGCTGCAAGAAAGTGAAGAGGATATCACAAGAAAAGTGCTGAGCTGCAAGGAGAAATGGGAGATGGGGGAAATGGAGCAATCTGCTAGGCTTTAAAAACAGAAGACAATTTTTAGGAGATATTTGTTGGGTGGTCTGGGGATCCAGTCCCCATTCTCCCACTCTCTGCTGATACCTGGCACTGTCCTGCTCCCACTGTCTTTGTCTGAATAAAAAATCCAGGCCAGTCTGCACAAAGGAGGGGTTTTGGCCAAGCATCCAGAGCATTCACTGAGTGCAGCAGATCCAGCCCCAGCTCTGCTGTGGTGCCTGCTCCTTCACCAACCTTTCATCTCTCTATTCAGCTGTGAATTGCTCAGGACAGAGCTCAGCCTCTCTGCCCAGAGCTATCTTTGCTGGCTCCTGCACAATCTGGGCAGACACAGACATTTTAGCACCACAGAGCAGCCATAAGTCACTGCACTGGATAATTACTTTTAACTCTGTGCAGGCTGAACCCAATTCTCCCAGGTCCTGCTGCTGGCAGGAACACCCTGCTGCTGAACATGCATCTGATTACAGCTCTGCTCAGCCAAATATTCCTCATGGTTTCTACAGATGTTCCTTTCTTTTTTTTTATCCCATAACTATGAACATTATGAGTCGATGCTCTCTTCACCTGCCACTTTTCCCTGCCAATAATCCCAATAAAACCCCATTAGCTCATGCCTTTAACCTCAGCACGTCCCAGCCATGCTCACTACATCTCATCTGGGATAATTTAAGGTTTCAGGAACTGTTGGCTTAGTGTTATCTTTAAAATACCTCCCTCCCTGATACAATCGGAGGCAGAGAGGTTTCAAGCAAACAAAGGCAGCTGAGCTATCCAACCTCCACGAGGCTTCCACAGAATCCTGGTTCGGTTCTCTCAGGGCTGTTTGAGTTGGGAGCAGCAGGCAGGGGCTGCAGGCTCTGGGATCTCCCACAGAGCAACTCAAACCCAGCAGAGCTGTGCCAGTTCCCACCTGGAGAGACCTGGCTTTGGGAACTGCTGAGCTTCCTCAGTCAGGAAGGGGCTGAACCCAGAATTTGGGTTTGTGTCCTTTTCCTGCCACGTCACTGCTTCAAACAACCCCGGGCTGTGCAGGACAGCTGGGGAGGGCTTGGTGCAGTGCCAGGGGGAGTGAGCTCACTCTTCACCTCTGCATCCATTCAGGACACCATGAATGCATCAGGTCAGAGGGCAGGAAATGTATTTGCCCTTTATCCTCATTTTCCACAGCCATTCTGTGGACACAGGAGGGCAGCTTCAAATTCAGAAAGCCATGGGGCTGCATTAAGATAAGCTGATCTTTCCTGAAAGCTATGATGAGACTGTGATGACAGACACCATGAAAGATGGCTGGGCTGGACCAGCACAGAGGGAGGAAGGATTCCTCCTCCTCCCCCTCAGCAGCAGGGCACAGTGTTTGGGATGGAGGCACCCTCACACAGGTTCCCTGTGTTGGTGTCCCCACAGACAGGACTCTGAGCAGTGGGAAGCTGGTGGGTGGCATTCCCAGCTCCGTGAAAACCTTCCAGAAATGAGTGCCCTGCCCCACAGCCCTCCAGCTTCTGCTCCTCATGTCCTCAGCACAACCACATCTGAATTAAACAAATGTGAACCAGGGCCAGCCAGACTTTCTGCTCGGTGACTCAGGAGTTGGCAAGTCCAGAATGTGCCTGTTGGAGGAGGCACTGCAAGAGCACAACTGTCCCACACCTGCCCCAGGGCTCAGTGACATCCCACATGGGGCAAGCAGCCCCAGCAAACCCCCCTGCTCCAAAGAACAAGCTACACAGATGCTCAGAACACATTGAGCCTTTAGATTTCCCCTTTTTAGAGCTAATTAATGCAGTTATTTTATACTGAACAGGGTCAGGAGTGCCTCCAAAACTACCAGGCATTTTCTGAACAAATCTCATGTGAGGAAGGATGAATTCTGCTGTCCCTGCTGGTGTCAGCTGTGAGTTATGTGGTATCCCATAAGGGTCAGAGGAAAGCATGGGGTCCTCAGTCCTGCCAGCTCACAGCCCAGCAGGACACTGAGGGATCTCTTTGCAGCAAGGTTCTTGCCTTCTGCATTTTCATCCCCCTCAAGCTCCTCTGCTCACACACTGGCTGTCAGTCACAGCACACAGTGCCATCAGCTATTTGCCTCCTAAAAAATAATCCCTTCCGCATGCTGCAAATTAAAAGCTCCTCATCCCGTAATTATTGCTTTCATAATCAACGTATTTGAAGATCCAAATGCCTGCCAGTGCAGAGTCAGAAAGGAAAACAAAACAAATCCAAGGAGCTTACTGAGGGTGACCGTGTCGTTGATCCTGAAGCTGCAGAGAACCCGGTCCACGTTGCGGGCGTGGCGAAAGCCATTTCCCCTCACCACAACCTGGAAGGACTCTGCAAAAACAGGCACTGAGTTATCATTGATGCAGAGCCAGGCTGGGAATGGCCACCTAGACAAGGCACATCCCACAGGTTTTCAACTGCTAAAATTGGCAGTTTAACAATTTAGTTTAAACACTGTTAAAAATGCAACTTCCACACTCTCCCTACCCAATTTCAACTTGAATTTTTAGAAGCAGGAAACAATTCACCACAGACACACTTGAACTGGCCTGGAGTGGAAACATGAAGCTTCAAGGACACTGAGCTTTCCCCTCTCCAAGTGTCCATTTTAAATGGCAGAAAGTTTTGGGTAAAGAAAGGCTTTTCCATGGAAAAGCAAAAAAAAATTCTAATGACAGATAGCTGGGAGAAGTTTAGGTGTTCCTTTCCCAGGTAACTGCAGAGGAAGCAGCCCCCACATTTCCTGTGACTCTCTGGGAGAGGCACTCAGCTCGTGGAGTTTGGCTGGAGAATGTGATTTGTACACGAAATTGTCCAAGACAACACAGGAGCAACCTCAGTGACACCACTCCGGATTTAAAACCCCCAGGAGCAGCAGGGAACCTCGTTTTTGCAGGTTCAGATCCTTCCCCTTCGCATTTTACAGTTCCCCATCTTCTCTCATCTCCCTTGAGGGCCTGCACACTGTACTCGTCAAGAAAAGCAGATTTGCTCTGGAATCTGGGCTCCCCTCCAGGTCCCACTCGTTTACAGCCAAGTTGCAAATCATCCCAGCACATCCAGGGAAGCTGCTCCAGGCCCACTGAGTGCTGTGGGAGAGAACTTGGGAAGTGCACAAGAGCTCTGCTCTGGTGAATATTCAAGAGGAATCACAGAAGTCTCAAGCTCTGGGGGATGCGAGCTCAAGTACAAAGAACAGAGTATCAGGGGTACCACAGGGACCCTGGCTCTGCTTGGGGCTGGACTGAACAGCCCAGTGCCCCCTGCACAGCCAAATCATGCAAAAACTGCCATTTCAGAATGATGTCACTGCTGAAATTCATCCCTGCACTCTCCTGGAAACATCAGCAGTGCAAGAGTGGCCTCAGGAGCCCTCAGGTTTGCTCCTTGCAAACAAAAATAAAGGAAAAGACTGCCACCATTGCTCAAGGATGTGCAGAGAAACACAAAAACACGAGGTGTCACAGCTGTACCCGCAAACATTGATTTTAAGGACACCAATGTACCTAATTTGTTCAGTCAATGGCACTTTCACTGGTCTCAAAGCCCAGTGATTAAATTACTGCAGTCCAAGAACAAGGGACTATTTGCCCAAGCTTTGAGATGAGGCCCTGAACTGAGGATCCAAATAACTGCTGGCATTTGCCAAGGATTGCTCCTCTTGTGATGTCCTGGCCAAATTCTGATGCAAACAGTTTTTATAAACCCCTCTACATTTCCTCTCAGCTTCTCTGCTGGGCACAGCTGTTCCTATCCCTGTCTTCCCATTAAGGCACAATGAATGGCAGTGATGAGATCAAAGCATTTAGGAAGTTACAGGTGGTTATAAATGATGATTATAAGTCTTCTTCTGGCCCGTGACATTCTATAAGCATCATTGTTTATCACTTGAATAAGCATGTAAATCTATTTTTAAGTGCAGTGCACCTACTTCATGTCTGGCCCAGCCTGAGTAAGACAGACTGGTTTGACAGAAGAATATTTATGCAAAACTTCATGATCCAGGCCTTTTCTGTAAGAAAATCCCATTTGATCACTTGGCAGAAGTGGGACATGTGCACACTACCCTAAGGTGAAAAAGAAATTCACCCCCCAAAAAGGGTGAAGTATTTAGCCCCAGGTAATTAGTGAATTTTGCACTCTCCAGCAATGAGAGATGAACTGAAAATTGTATTTTAGGCAACATGAAGAACCGTGGCCTCGTTCATACTTACCCCCTGCACAGATACTGGAAGGCTCTGCTGCCAGGATTTCTATACAGGACTTCTTCAAAATCTAAAAGAGACAAAATGTTGTGAAGTACCTCAGCCTTGTTTCCGCAGAAACAGAGACGGGAGAGGCGAGGGACTGCCCTGCTGTAAACATTTCGCACTCGTGGCACAATTTGGGCTCACAGCTCTGCACCCCAAACGGCCCCAGCAGGCTCCCTGCCCTCCCCGGGCTGTGCCTGGTGGGGAGTGAGGGGTGCCGGGCTCTGCGCTGTCCCAGGACCCTCCTGGCTTCCAGCACAGGGGGATTCTGCAGCCCCCGACCCGCAGCCCTGCAGCGGAGGCAGCGTCACCTTCCTCCCTTTGCCATCACACCTCTCCAGAGTTATCCTGGACCCAAAACTCCAGATTAAACATCACAAGTTTAAGCTAAACCGTTTGGCTTTGCACTAAAACACCCCAGGAACACCTCCAGAGCCACTTCTTGGCTCTCACCCGAGGGGCTACGACTTCTGTTTCGAACCTGATTTACGCGAACTCCCCCAGGGCATCCCCGGAGCTGCTCTGGGACTTCAGACCAAATGCACAGGCAATTCTCCCTTTAACCCAGGCTCAAGGGAAGCAGCGTGTTCCTGGAAGGGCTGTCCCTGGCTTTGAGCCCTTTGTGTGCAGGGATTTACACCCGGGCCTGAGCAGGACCGGTCTGTTCCCCGCGGGGCTGCGGCAGCCCCTGCCCTGCTGACAGCCCCAGCTCCTCCCTGCTCAGCCCTGGCACCCCGGGACAGCAGCACCGACAGCCTCGGGGGCCAGCCCCAAATTCAGGTCAGCTCCGAGAGGCAATGAATGTCAGCCAAGCATCATTTGGTAACTCAAATCCAACACAAAAACTGTTTTCCCAACTTTAAATTGAAACATCTGTAAGGGAAGAAGAGCAACCAGCATGAGAAATTCTGTACGAAAAAGATAACTTTTTCTTTTCCTCCACAGTCACAGCTCCCTGCCTCAAATACCCAATTGCCAAAGCTACTCAGAGAGCCAGGCTTTGCTTTCTAAAACATTTAAACAGAAGTTTGAGTTACTCAGGAGGCAGGGCTGAAAGCACCAAGGGGTGAAGGAAGCAGGATGGTCTGAGCTCGTGGCAGTCTGACAGGTGAGGAGAGAGAAGATTTGCAGGAACAAGGTTTTACAGGAACTGTCAAGTGGAAAAAAAAAAAGAGAAAGTCAATAGTTGAGAACAGAATTGAGAAGGACTAAAAGAATTTAAAAGGCAGAATAAGGAAAAACACAAAGAATGTAAAATACAGTCAATACTTTTTTTAACGAAGTAAAACCTCACATGGTAAAATTTGAGATTTATGATTTCTGCTCAGCTATTTGCAAACATTCTGCTGTAAGGCAGCTCTATGGAGAATAGCAGGTGTCTCAGTTAGATGATGCAGATCTCCCAGTCCAATCTAATCCCTGTACATGACTGTAAAAAACTGGCCTTAAACACTTTTACAGTGCCAATTGCAATATTTATTTTGATTTAGATTAAGTTTCCAATGCTCCAAGCACACACCCTAACTTAAAGTGAACATCAGGCAGAATTATTGCAAAAGGCAGAAGAACTATTACAAAAAAAATTCCTTTAAGTCTCTTCCTTATTAAAAAACACATTCAAAAGGCATTCAATGTCCTCCTTGAGGATTTCATCAGGTCTGTCCTTTTCTGAGTGCCCAGCCCTGGGGGGCTGGAGGTGCAGCTCATCCTTGAGGTCTGGCTTCCCAGGGAAGCAAATCTCATGGAATGGTGGTGATGCAACCTCCTGACTCTTTTACTTTTCTGCCAGGAGAGGCCCAGCAGGTCACTGGGCCCTTCTGGGGACAAAGGGAAGAAGGGGAGTGAAATTCTGCAGGTTTCGCTTGATATATTCTGCTCACAATGAGCACACAGCCAGATCCCTTCACCACAGCAGCTGCATATTCCTTATACATTCTTTTCACCAAATTTGGACGTTCTAATTAGCAAACAGGATGCTGAAGTGTGATAGAAGGTTACTGCCTAATTAGTGTTAGTGGGATTGACCTGCTGCCTGGTGCTCGTTAGCAAGCTCTGTTCAATTACTGAACACCAAAGTCTGTTGCCAATTACAAAACAGCCATTTATTTAGGAAGTGTTTCCTGTCCAATAATATCTACATGAGCTAAGTAAAATAAATGCATTTAAGTCCTTCTTAAAGATGCATTTGGGGGAAGAAAGAAGTAGAAAGCTGATTATATACCATTAAAATTAACAAGAAACAAGCTGAGGCTGGGGGTTATCAGCTGATACACACATTCTGTGTCCATTATGGAAGCTGCACTTACAGAACATGTTTGGAATTAACTTTCTCTCATCCCTGTCCCCACTCAGGGGGTTTGACCCCTCTCCCTGCACCAGGGAATCTGCAGTTTCTCATCTGCCAGTGAAGCTTGAACAGACAGCTCAGGATGGGACACAAACCATCACCACAATCCTCACCGAGTTCTCTGCAAAGTCCCCACACTGCACATTTCCAGCACTGCAGTTTGTCCCAGGAAACACTGATATAACAGAAATATTTAGTGTATTGCCAAGCTGAAACTTCCTGGGGTGAAGGAGCACCTTGAACTGCCCCATCAGTTCTGAGCTGCTGCATCAATCCTAAGAGCTGAGGCAGGACCTGAAAAACACTGAGTAGCTGAGCACCACTGCAAGAGCATCCAAAAGGAGCACACAGACATTAAACTTGAAAGGATGAACCATTTGTGCAGTTCATACAGATGGGAGACAGGCTACTTGATGCTGCTTCTTTTCTTGTCCAACACAAATGCTTCCTGCAGCTCTCAGACCCCTTGCTAAGGGACCCACGATTACAGCTCTGAGATAAGCACCAGGCTGGTGCCATGGTTTAACACATGGCAAGGATCAGGGAGTTTTCCTGTTCCAAGAACTGCTCCTCAGTCAGCTCCTGTTACAGGCTCAAAGTAAGGTGATGACAGGATCCCATCCTGACTTTCATGTTGCTTCATGTTCCTTGCCTCCAGCATTCCTACCAAAGCTGTACTGGGCAGGAGACAAAGTTGAAATTCAGGTTTTCTTCTAAGACTTGCTTCATCTGCTTTAAATTGACAGGTTGATCAGCAGAAATTTTTCATAGCAAATGAAAATTTAATAAAATAATTCAGTCCCTTTCATTAGTTTCCCAGCCTGCAGCAATCAATCAAATCTGCTTTGGCTCCACATTGTTCCCTCCTGACAAACTCAAATCACTCAGGCATTACCAGGGGGAAGATGGAGTTTTCAGCAGTGGCTTTTGCACAATGAGACAGAAAAAGAAATTGGTTTGCTTAATAAAAAAGTCACATTGGAAGTCATTGGAGAGAAAGGACCATACCCCACAGAGCACAGAACACCCTCAGCTCCCAGTTTAAGAATCGGGTTTTTGAGCATGATCTCAGTGTGGGATTGGATTCTCCTCTCAATTCAGCACCATCTCCAGGGCTTGGTGGTGCTTGGAGGAGACAATCCCTCCTGGAATGCCAGGAGCAGATGTCCCTGCAGCTGCTCACTCCCAGCTCTCTGGCTGCCACAGAAAAGGAAGGGCAGGTGCTAAGAGACTTTCCCAGCCCCACCACCCCAAATATCTTTGCTCAGCAGATCCAGGGGCCCAGCTGAGGCCAGCCCCAAGCTCTACCACTCCCAGCTCCCTCCCTCTTCCCTATTCCAGAGGGACTTCCAAGCCACCACCTCTGCACACTCAGAGGGTTGAGAAGGACCCACTCAGGACAGGGCAGGAGGGGAAGGTCAGGGCAGTTCACACCAAACCCCTGCAGACCCACACTAGCCCAGGTCTTCACCTCCCCAGAGTTAATTCAAGCACTCATCTCCCCAGGCTCATCACTGCATCTCTCCTTCCCCTGTGACACCAGCCAGCAGTCGTAGCCTGATCAATCTCCTTTCCACGAGGCTGAGCATCCTTGCTGTGCCAGCCCTGACACAGGAACTGAGAGCAGTCTCCACATCCCAGGGCCCTTTCACCATCAACGCTCCCCGTGACCACAGAGGCTTCGTCTGCTCCAGCACAGGGCTGCTTTTGGCAAGAAAAAGAAAAGTAGGAAAGAGGGACCTGATTTTCCAGCTAGAGCAGGAATCTACAGATTGTTTGTTATTCTCTGGAGTGATTAATGTCCTCCTTGTCATCCCTTTCACTCACAAAACCACTTCCCTTCTCCCCAGGCTACTGCAATGACTCCACTCCAGTGCAAGTGCTCAGGTCATCACTGTACAATTGCACTTCCCTGTGACCCTCCGTCCCAAGCTGGGAAATCTTGCACCAGTCAGCTGGAGCAGTTCTTGACTGGCTGCCTGGAGGCTGAATTCTTCCCACTCTCTTCAGTACAACTGGAAGGGGAGTCAGAGCTGCTGCTGGAATTCATTAAAAACAGCTGCAAAGGGAATGCAGGGCTGGGAAGCAAACTATTGCTTTTTTGTTGTTTTGTTGCTTTCTTAAATGACATGCAACACCTGATGGTCCAAGAGAGCTGGGGCAGTAGATCCAGGCTCAGACAGCGCCAGGAAAACCAATGAGCCAGGGATTGTATTCCACGTCCATGCAAGAGCACCAGGGAAAATTGAGCCTGTGCTGAGGGAATGGTTTTGCTTGGAATTGCATTGTGCAAATAGTGTGTAACCACTGTAAACAGAGAAATCTGAGCCCCCCAGCGAATCTCCCCTCCCCAGCTCCACGTTGTCTCTTTCATCTGGGTTTTATCCTTGGGGCAGCCTGCACCAAAATGAGAACACGCAGGGCCCCAGAGGGATTTCCCACCCTTTGTAGCCATGGGAAGCAACCGAATCAGCCCAGCCACCGAAGTGGGCCAGCTCTTCTGTGCTGCACCCAATCCCTGCAGGAAATGCCAGGAGCTGGGAACAGGGAAGCCTAGGAACCTGCTGATAAACTCAGCCTTGAAGCAGCATTTTAGTACAAACCAAGGCTGGTTCCTTTGGGCTAAAGGATTCAGAGATTTTTCAGCAGGTTCTTGTGAATGCAGGAAAACCAAGCCTTGAGCTGGGCAGGGTAACACCAACGTGCACAAGTGCCAACACCCAAATGGAAATACTCACAGAGTCTATGATCCCCTGCAGGGCTTCAAACCCATCGTTCACTGGGAAGACGTGATCTTTGCTGTCAGCAATCCGTGCCAGCTGACACAGTGGGGAGAGGAAATAAAAGAGAAATGCAAAGAATGAGATCAATTAGCCAGCAGGCAGCAAATTAGGACTTCTCCACATTAATTCACTTGCAAACAAAACCCTCAAAGACTCAACTACTCTCTCTGGATTGCCACTGTATTATGGTTTATTAAGCAGTAAAAAGTTTATCTTGTCAGCCTGACTGACTTTATAAAGCTCTGTATCAGGGATCAGAAAAGACGTGGAGATATGACAGAATGTGACTCTCTGGTCTAATGATCTTCAGGGCAAAGGTTGCACCCAGAAAAGGTTGGCCCCTATAATCATGGAGGTCTTTTCCAACCTTAATTCTTCCATGATTCTTTGAAATTATATCCCACACGGAGATACAGGCCTGATTCACCTTTCCTGTCACGACAGAGCTTTGTCTCCTGGTCCCACGTTCAGAGAGCCAAAAAGAGGGAAGCAGGGAGATAACAGGAGATGTTTTCTGAGTGCAGGTTGGAAGGTCTCAGAGGAGCATTCAGGACCTCCCTGATGAGGACGAGGGGCCTTCCTGAGGTGGTGGTGAGTTAAAGGGGAGCCAGGACAGCACCTGCAAAGAGCTGCCTGCAGGTTCAGCCACCAGGAGCATGCCAAGGGTTAAGGCAGAAATACAAGCCCAGCTCAGCAGCAATGAGCTCTCCATGCATCTGCTGGAGCAGGCTCAATTCGAGTGCTGCAAGGCCAAGGTTTGTTCCAGTAAATCTCCCCTGGCAGAGGTACCCCCAGCTGGTACCCCCAGCCCAGCAGGCCTCTCTGGAGCTCCCTGGAGCTCTGCAGGCAGCAGAGCAGCCTCACATTCCTCCCCAAACCCCGCAGGCTGACCCTGTCCAGCTCCTGTCACTCAGAGCTCCCAGCGCTCCAACCCCTGCCCTGCATCCAGAGCCATCCTGGGGCAGGAAAGCAGCTCGTTGCTGGCTGTGAGCTGCAGAAGCTGCTGTAAAAAGCTGGATGTTTACAGCTCCCTCAGTTCATTCCTCCTCCTCATCCATTCTGGGCTTCAGGCACAGCCATCTAATTCCAATTAATTTTTTCCCCATCTAAATGCCTTCAAGGAGCAGCTGCCTGAGGTCTGCTGCTTTAGGTCTGGTCTCTGTGCCATTTTTATTCCCTCTTTGCTTCTTTATGACTTACTCTGGGTAACACCAGTCTCTGGGTTTGGTTCAAGGGAGATTGTTCTAAACCAAGTGTGGTTTGACTCCTTTTCTGAAAGCTGAAAACCTGGAAAAAGTCTTTCAGCCTCCTCTTCAGTGCAATGGGGCTGTGCAAGTGCTCCACTCATGTTAGAGAAATGTGTGAAATATACTTCATGGACATACCAACATTCATATGATAAATTCAGAAGTCAGACAAAACGCAGTGAAACATTCATCACTAATGAAGCTGTTTGCTTTTCACAACACAGTTTTCCCCTGAAAGAAAAGCTGCACTGAAACTGAGGTGTTAAATGGCCATACTTCAGTTTTATGGGGAAAAACATCCCCACAATTCCTTCCTGCCTCCAGCTCAGGCCAGACAATTTGCTGTCCCTGTCCTGTCTTTTCCCCTGCTGTTGTCCAGCATTAGCAAGAGTAGCTGGGGCAGGCAGAGAGGCAGCTCTGCTCATCTGGAGGCACAGACAGAAAGGGACCTAAAGCCAACAAACACCCAGACCCAGCCACATCAGGAGGTCACTTCAGTCAGGGAACGCAAGGAGAGGAAAACCCCCTGAGGAGCTCTGAGCAGGGGATTCAGGGGCATGTCCCCTGTGCCAGCTCTGCCAAGCACTCAGGGGCCACAAGGCCTCCCTCACCTGGGTCTCGTTGAAGTCTTTCACACCCACACAATACACGGTGGCTCCCAGGTCCCGCGAGCGATTCGCCTGCAACGGGGAGAGAAGGCAGGACAAGGTCACCAACCTTGGGGTGCAGCTGCCTGAGAGCTCTCAATCATAAATCTACTCTTTCTCTGTAAAATGAGCAAAGGGGGAGCTTACCAAAAGAGGAATTGAAAAGTTTTCCTCCCTGATTCTGTAAAATCAGGTTTTATCTGCTGCTAGAGTTGCTGTTGTTTAGTGAAGCAACTCCCAAGGGATTTGGTGGATTTTTAAAACCTAATTACTTCACATTTCTAGCTCCTTCAGCTTCCCAAAAGATGTCAGACAGGCTAAATCAATTTTATTTTCATCATTTAGGGCACACAGTATAACAGTAAGCTAAAATGCTTTTGTGTTTTCTGTTTCAGACAGGTGTGCCTGGCCTCGTGAGACCCAGAGGTGAGAGACAGACCCCATCCTCCCTGCCCTAAAACTGCATCACTCCCAGTGCTTACACAGCATCCTGAAATAAAGGGAGAGCATCTCCAGGTTTGATTTACCCAGGCTGTTTCACTGAAGTTGCATTTACCATTCCAAAGGCAACTGCTCCAAATGCCTAAGTGTGAATTTAGCCATTTAATTGTATTTCAGTCGAACAAGAACACCCAACCTGACTGAAGTCTCCTTCCCAGAAGAGATGGTAGCAAGTTAGGTTGTATGGGAAGTCTGTAGCAATGCAAGTTGTTCACCAGCAAAGTCCTTTTTTAGCAGAAAAGCATCATTCCAGTTTTACCCCGGGAAGCTTCAACCCGAACAACTGCAGCAACTCTCAGAGTGAGTGCCGAGGTCAGGATCCCCTTCTGCCAGCCCATAACTGCTCCTCCCCAAACCAAAACAAATATAACACTTCTGACCTTTCAACTTGTTCATTCACCTCTAAAAACAAACTTGTTTTTCTTTTGGATTTTTTATTTCACGGAGGAAATAAAAAGAGATGAACCGTAAGGAGGGGAACTGGAGATTCAGGACCTTTGCTGGAGCAATATTGGTTTTACTCCACAAACCCATTCTTTTTGTTGGTATTGGATTTACTGCTGCACTTTGGACAGTCTGAGAGGAAAAATTCTGTCCATAGCAAATTCATGCAGAAATACCAACTTCCAAGCTTAGGTCATCCTGGTTTGTTTGAGTGCCAAGTGCCAATTGCTCATCTCTTCGGGGAGGACCCTCCAAAGGAGAGCAGCAGGAAGGTCCTGCAGCAAAGCTGGCAGTGCTCACACCACTGCTTAGCTGGCATTCTGCACAGCTCGCTCATTTAACGGGGATGTTGAGAATATCTGCTCAAATCATTTGTGGAAATGTCGGATTGGATGATCTGAAAGATTTCCTGATGTGACAGAAGCCATCCTCTTTCTGCAGTCATTACTTTTTGTGGGAGAAAAAAAGTGAAAGTGAGGATATGCAGCATTTCCCAGAGCAATCCAGTAAATACTGAAACTTCTCAGCTGTGAACAATTCCTTCTTCTGGTGTTTATTTTTAACTGGAAGTTTTAACCCCTCTCCTTTCCCGTGAACAGGCTCAGCTGTGATGAGTCAGAGGCTGCTGCTGTCAATGGTTATCCTTCAGATTTATGTCTGCAGAGCACCAAAGTGGAGTTTTCTCACTGAGGGAAAAGGTTTTCCTTATCTTCTGCAGCAAGCCCAGACATTGCACTGTCTCCCTGACTATAAATGTGTAAGTCACTCACCTCCCTCTCCGAGTAGAAAAATAGATCTTCGTGGAGTTCTCCATCTGTCAATGCAATGATGACACTGGCAGTTCTGTAACCTGCACACACAAACCTCTTCAGTCCCTTGGCTTGGGCTGTGTTTGTTAAACCACCCCAGAACACACCCTGCCAGTGAGCACACTTAAAGGGCATAACTGTGGTGGTGTTTCAGACCACTAAATGAGACTGCAGCCATCTAAAACCCAGTGTAATTTGTTCCTCATTAGCTCCTGATTTTATGAATGCTGTCAATTCAAGAAATCCAGAGGAGTTTTTTCAGCTTGTGATAAAAAGCTCAACTGGGATTTAAACAGAGATGGTGGGAAGAGGTCCTAAAATCTTCAAGATTCTTAAGTAACATGTCTGGTACATCATTAAACTTTGCAGCCTTCCCCTCCTAACCAGAAAGTTTTCACATCAGTTACAGGCAAGGAAAGGACAAACATTTTTCCAGTTGTCTGCACTTACTGCTGGTTTTAATAATTGCTGGTTAAAAAATCTTTTACCTAACAGCTTTTCCACGTGCTTGTACTTGAGAAAGAAGAAGAAATGGTTACCCTCCAGCAAAAGTAAGGTACCAGACAGTTTTGGTGAGGGTAGGCACCTGCAGCCAGCCTGGCTTCTCATTTTTGGCCTGAAACACTTCAATTCCAGCTCCTTAAAGCTCTACTTGTTCTTTTCTCTCTCAGGAATACTACCCTGACTAGCACCACATTCCTGCAAGAATAGAAGCCACCCCCACCCTTCCCACAGCAAAGCTACATTTCAAATCTGTTAAAGTTATCAGTCAAAAAGAAAGAGAAAAAAACCCAAAAACATTCAGTGGATTGAGAAAGTCTCTCACCGTGAACATTTTCGTAGTAAATCTGTTCACTTGCCTGAAATTAGATCAGAAGTTTATTAGCAATCAATCAATAACGAGGCCTTGTGAAAATCCAGCCGGGCACCAGAACGGGAGGGACGGTGGCAGTGAGGGTGCCACACTGGCAGTTCACACACAAGCTCTGCTTTCAGACATCTGATCCACAGAGCAGGGCTCTTGCCCAGGGCTCTGACTGCATTCCTGCCACGTCTTATCAGCCAAACCAACCCCAGTGGTGTCTCCCACTATTCTCCTCTCTAGAAATCCCATCCACTTCCATCCTCAAGAAACATCCTGGGCCCAATGCTAAATATTCCCCATCACCTCCAGATCAACTACCCCAACTGCAAATAAACCAACAGCTCTGTCAGCTGAGTCTCTGCTGCTGTTCACATCTCAGTGATGGGGCAGCACTTTCAATAGGCAGACAGTTGAAAATCCTCCCAAAAACCCACATAGGGCAGAGATGGGAGTGCAGGAGTTCAGCTTTAGAAAAACTCATGAGCTTGTAAAACATGTAAAAAATACACCCAGAAGGAGAAGGTCAGGACAGGCAATAACACCTGCATTTATTTGGCCACCCCAGGCGTGAGATGTGCCCTCACCCCACTGCCACAGGACTGCAGCCCCAGGCAGGACTGGCAGCTTCCCATCCAGCAGAGAGGTTTTAAGCAGCCCCTCGTGTTCTACAGCTCCTGAGGAGCAGCAGCCATGGCTCAGGCACTGAGCCTGCACCAGTTACCCTCTCAAATCCTTCGTGCATGTACGTGTCCCCTCCTGGCAGCACCTTCTGCAGCTCCTCCAGGCCCTGGCGGATCTGCTCCCTGGAAGGAAGGCAGGAGCTCTGTTAGATCCAGGAGCAAAGCCACTGGGATGTCCTGAGAGCAGGGGGAAGGCAGAGCCAGACACAGAGGAGTGGGAGGAGAGTTAACTCAGTGTTTACACGGGGTAAAACCTCTCTAAGGGTGTGGAGCAGAGTAGCTGTGCTCCCAGTGTTCCCACAGCCTGGGGAAGGCATCACAACAGCACCGAGGTTAATAACCACACGTTTCATACATTTCTTCCTAAATAAATATTCCCTGGTCAAGCCTCAGCAGCTGACTTACACCTAGCTCACGTTCCTCACACATTTGCTGACATGAGTACACAAACATCATCAAACAGCCACGAGAAATGTCACTCAGATTGTCCTGGCAGCTCCAGTTTACATGGACGCTGCATCTTCTGTTCCTGGTCAAACTGACTTGAAGACTGAAGCCTTTCCCAATGGCTTTTTGTGAGTCAGGGTATGTGTTTCAATTCTTTTTAGGAGTGCCAGGCATGGTGACAGCTCAGCTGTGGGCTCTGTGGGGTGGATGAACATTTGTTGTTCCACTGAGGGGCAGACACCAAACTCTGGAAGCCAAGCACAGGCCAGGAGTGTTTAATGCAAGATAAAAGCCTGCAGAGTGTGGGGTGTATCTGAGCAAACTGCACAATCTCCATGGGAAAGAGATGAAGTCACTGCAGGCAGGGCCACAAAGGCACACCAGAAGTCAGCTTTGTCTCTACATTTTTTAACCACTTCAGAAAGCCCAGTTTGTGTGATCACATCCTCAGAGCTCACATTGTGAGGCTGATTGCAGCAGGCATTGACACTGCTCAGTCTGCACAGCAGTGACTCCTTGGGGAGCAAAGACTGGCTGCTTTTGCCAAGGGATGAATTATCAAACTTTCAAGAACCAATTTTGTACCTGTGATATCCCAGACTAGTTAGACACTGTTACAAGGCTCCTCCTCTTAGGCACCCATGCAAGTACCAAACCAAGGCTGGCTATAAAATGGAGCATTTCCTGTGATCAAAACTATTTTTCAGGGGTAAACACTGAAATTTTAAAATACACAGCAAAAGTATCTAAAAATCTGTCAGTCCAGTCCCCTTAAATGCACAGTTTTCCCAAAGGGAATGCTCAGCACCCCCAACCCTCACATTCAGATGCTGAAACACCACACAGAGGCATGGACAAGGCAGGGGAGGGTCTCTCTCTGCTCCAGTTTCCCAGGTGAGGGAGGCCAGCGTGAGCTAAACCAGAGCACACCCCTCATTTGTCAGTGCCCAGGAAAACCCAGCAGCTCTGCACTCAGCTGGCTCTGAGACCGATGCCATATCCATATCCTGCTCCCAGCCAACATTTCTGGGACAGCTGGGTAAATATGGAATAGATTTCCACATGGGAAGCATTTCAGTCTCGCAGTTCAGAGCCTGAGCAGAAAGGGGATCTCTGCAATGGGGTTTGCTCATAGGGTGGGACACAGCAAAAGGCAGGGAACAGGTTTTCCTTTGGCACCCAGTTAAATAAATATGGCTCATTCTCTTTATCCCTGCTGCTGCAGTGAGCAGCAGGAGATGCTGAGGCTGGCTGGGTTTGAGGACCTTTTCAAGGCTGGTGTGTGTGCAGTGCTCTGTAGGACGGCAGCCAGCTTCCTCCCCATGGCAGCTGCTCTGGTATGTGATTTCAGACATCCAATATGTAAAACACATGCTGACTTATACACCCTACACATGTGGTACATATATTTTTGCTCCACGTGGCAATGAAGTTAACAGAGGAAGTGAGAGCGATTTAAGGACCTCATCCAGCTCTCCTTGGAAATCAGAATAAAATAAAAAAAATCCATCCCATAGATTTTACTGGGATTAACTTGGGAGTCTGGAAGGGGGTGGCAGGAACAGGCTTCACAAACAAGGCAATCAAACTGTTATTGCCAAAAAATCTGTGTCTGTGACATTGCTCCATCCCTCCATAGAAATCACGTTCCCCTCTACCCCAGGAGTGGGGGTGTCACCTCTGGCTTCCAAATCTGTTTTTATGGGAAGGGAGCTTCACCTGTTTGTTTGCAGGAGGCTCTCCCAGAGGATGTTTCACAGGCACTGAGTCTCTGATTCTCTGACAAAAGCCTGAATCTCAGGGGAGCGCAGACTCCCTCAACGAAACCAGTGTGAGCTAAAACCCTGGCAGCTGACAGAAGGAAATTTAGAAATTGAAATTAAGAAGGAAACTTCTGTCCTGAGAGGCCTTAGTGCATTCCAGTGTGTGAGCATGGGCACGTGGCTCTGCCAATTCGAGAGGCACAGAAGTGCCCCAACACCATTCCCAGTGGGCTGGAAATCACCGGGCAAGGAAGGTGAAGGAAGCTACAAGGACACAAAAGCTGCTGTTCACCTTTAAACCTCTTCTTACCTGTCTTCTGTTAACCTCATTAGAATTGTCCCTCTTGTTGAAAAAACAATAAAGGACATCCTCAGCTGAGGGCTGGAGGAGAGAAAAAAAAAAAGTGGATTAGTTTGGTGGTGCAGAGCAGAGCTCGCTGTGTAACACAACCCCACACCACTCTGCCATCCCAGCTACAACTCAACAGGATGGAAGGCACGAGCAGGCAGGAAAATCTATTTTGCTCTGGGCCTTCTCAGTCGAGGGAAACCTTGGGGAATCCTTGGAAGGGATGTGAAGAACATTTGCATCACAACATTAGTATTGCTGGAGAAAGAAAGGCTGAAATGCACCCTGGTGTAACCACGGAGATGAGGGAAGGCTCCTCACATTCATCACAAGGCATTCCATCCCCTTCCCAAGGGATTCCTCATCCAGAGCCTGAAAGCTGCAGCCACAGGCTCTCCTTGCAGCCCAAAACTTGTGTGCCTTGGGCAGCAGCTCAGAGACAGGAGGATCCCTCCCCCCCAGAAACACAGTTTGATCCATGGAAGGCAGGCAGGAATGAAGGGAACTGCCTCATCTCTTCCCCACTTCCCACAGAACAGGAACGTGGGGAGAGCAGTCAATGGGAGACCTGAGAAAAGCATCAAGAGCCCTTTCTCCACCACAGCCCCCAGTGGGAAGCAGCACATGCTGAGACTGGGAGCCCCTGACACCCCCCCAGATCCCACCCAGGGACCTGCAGCCCTCCTTACCTGATGAACTTGCGGGCCAAATGTTCCACAAAATGATAGATCTCATTCCAGTGGTGCAGGACACTTCCTGATCTAGGGACACAACCATTACAGGACACATCAGTTTAAGTTTCCCCAGCCATGTGTTCTGTCACACATTGCTCAGCGAGGCATTCACTTCTATTCTGTCCAACACTCACTGCCCACACTCTTCCTTCAAAGAGAGACCAAACTGTAATTGACATTTCCCACTTAACTTTAAAAAGCAAGAACAATTCCCACTCCATGCAAGTGTTTGAGGCTCCCCTTGGCAGTAGCTTATGGCAGTTAGGCTGGACCTTAACACAGCCTTAACCAAATAAACCTGATGGGACAGAAGAGCTGTCTCTCTGCACACTGGTTCAGATTAATTCCACCCACTCACTTCCAAACCATTACACAGAGCTTTTAGCTCAAATGTATTCTGAGAATTGCATGCAGTTGGAGGAACAGATTATTGAAATTCTCCAGTGTTTCCACTGGGCCAGAGACTATGAAAAGTAAAACACCTTAGTCCACATCTCAGCCTCTCTGGTTAATTCTTTCACACCTCAGTTAAAGACAAAACAAACTAATTTTGCTCCTCAGGAGAATAAACCACAGGCTATAATGGGATTGGATTATTCTTCTTTATGTTGTAAGAACGAGGAAAAAATTAGGTTAATCAGAATCTTTCAGCACAAAATGCCCCTTCTGGCATAAACACTTCTATGAACACTGGAATATTAATATTGGAAAAAAATCCCTTCCTAGAGTTGGAAAATAAATGTGTCATCACTTATTTAATTCATTGAGTACAATTAGAAATATTTATAGGGGAAATAACCATTGCAGCTTTAACAGAAAATCATTGATCTGCAGCCTGAGGAAGAAAAGATGAACATTGGAGATGGTTTTTCACTCCACAGGAAGAAAAGGCATCTGAGCTGTTCTGTTCTACCTCAGCTTGGCAGTGCCAGTGCAGAGGCAGAGCAGGCTCCCCCAGCCTGGTGCAGCCACACTGGGGTGCAGCCCTTGCAGCAGCACGAGACGCCTGCAGAGTTCATGGTGTGGGTCACAGACACTTCCTGCCCCCTCTCCCTACATCTGCTTTGCATTCACAGCCATTCAGGAAGGGCCTTGGCCTTTCCCTCCTGCTCCACCATTCTCAGAGCTGTTCTTACTCTGCACGACCCCAACCTGTCCATGCACTGAGGAGCTTTGCTCAGGTACAAAAGCATCCAGGCCCTGTGCAAAAACTGTGACCCTGCCAGCTCCTGCTGCACAAAGATCCCAGAAGCATCATCTTGAGGATGGCCTTGCAGACACCCTGCTTGGGGTGGCACAGATGGCAGAGCAGGCGTGCTGATCATGAACAAATGCTCCGAGTGCTGAATCATTTCTCGGCTCTCTTTCATCAGGCCAGGACATGAAACCATGGCTTGTTCTCCACACAAACATGTGGCAAAGAGGGCTAAAGGAGCACCAGAAGCAAAGGTCTTGGCAAACCAATTAGACCACAGATGGTGGTTTAAGAGATGAGGGGTGAGGTACATCAGGACTTGCTCTCAGACAGGAAAATGAACTCCTGCCCCATCCAAACTGTAAATTGATAGAGAGACACAAACCTCAGCCCCAGGTGCAAATTCCCCTTGGAAATATGGGATAACTCTGAGACCTTGAACACCACAGGCACTCCAGCCTCAGCAATGCCAAATAGCCCAAATAATTTCCTAGAATGGGCCTGGAAAATAAGTATTGGTTGTCTTTATGTGAGACATAAAAGAAACACTTGACTTTATAGCAAGGGTCTCATCAGTCTCCAGAAGACGTGGAAAGCCAAGGATTTGTTAATCATAAACCAATTAGTCCTTGCTTCAATGAAACAAATGTCACTTTAGACCACCTGTCCACCTCCCAAAAAACACCTCAGTGAGGGTTCCCATATCTCCTCACCCTTCTGGTAGCAGACATGTGGAGCTTGGACCAGCAGCCCCAGCCCAACCTCCTCCCAGCCATCAGGTAAAGTGACCACACCACTCTCTCCACATTAAGGGAAAGCTCTGGCAGCAGGACCCTGCCCTGGGAGCTCCGTTAGCCTTGGGTTGTTCCTTCCCCTCTGAGCAAAAGCTGATCATCCCCTCAAATGACTCTGGCAGCTGGGAAGGACACCCAGCCACATCAGGTGTGCAGGTTGTCACACCAAACCCTGACACTGCCCGTGGCTCTGGAGTCCTGCATTTCTGAAAAGAGTGCCAGAACAAAGCTCAAAACCCAGGGGCTCAATTCCCACCAGAGATGTGCCAGTCAATGAGCCCACAGCACATCCTGGGAAACATTTGCTTTTCCAGCTCTCGTTCTGCTGCTCTGAAGTGGCTTGGGCAGTTTCTGCAGGTGAGCAGTGCTTTTTAGGTCTTCACACAAGTACAAATTCAGCTGCTGCTGCACCTCCTCCCCTTCCCCATCCTCACTGTGCTGTCCCACCAGGAGTCCCATCTTCCTGCCCTCTGGAACACCACCAGTTACAGCTCTTTTTCCATGAGATCTTCCCAGGTATCCATTAACACACCTCAAGTTCAGGAACAGCAGAAGTTAAAGGCCTCTTTTAAGGAAGCTTCCTACCACTGCTACAATCATAAACCCCAACCCCCTTTATCCGTAAAGGGAGGATGGTTTCTGCTCAGTTCCCAAGGCACTGGAGTAGGATTATTGGAATAGTCTGCAGTCCAGTTTTCCCCCATCTCTACCAGAGCGAGCTGTAACAGCTCTAACAGATGGATGTTCACACTTTTGCTGACCACACATCGTTCCCTCCCGCACAGCAGCTCCCACCTGAGCCGGACAGCTCCGCCTGCCTGGGGCTCGTTTCTCCCTCTGGTGTCGGGTCAGAAACGCCCCGCTCTGCACTTCAAAAAGTGCTCCTTGTACATAACATGCATTTTCTGAAACACACTTCACTTAGCAATGGACAAACCCAATGCCACCAACCTTTCTGCAGCCAGTACAGCACCTACAAACCCAGCATTGGCTCACGGTGCCCACCCCCCGAGCTGTGTCATTCTGCAGCCACACTGCAAGAGACTTCCCTGTACAGTGAGGCAGGCCAAGAACTCTGAGTAGGACAAGCATTTCTAGAGTCTAACTGTAAGATAAGAAAAGCCAATTTTCAAATAGTTCTCTCTTCATATTCCCAAAAGAAACAAGAGGATCAGCGAGCCAGCGCTTTGCAGCTGAATGGTTGATGCTATAAACTTGCAAATTAAGAAAAGGCTCATCGTGAGGATGCCAAAATCTCTTCTGGAGAAGGGCCCAATAAATGGAAATTAAACCTAAGTAAACTGTTCTCTTTAACAAGAGAGTGATCCGTTCTGTGGTCAGCTCCACTGGCATCCTGCACATCCAAAGGGAACCCAAGTGCAGACAGAGGCACTGCAGTGGCTCCAGCCACGCTCTGGCCAAGCCCTGCCTTCAGCAGGTGCCTTCCTCCTCCTCACTGCAACAAGATGTTCCAGAACCCAGAGCTGCAGCAACTCAAACCTCCCTAGACTTGGTCTTTTTTGCACTTTTTAGACTCTGCTTTTCCATTTCTGCTCTTGCACCTTCTCAGAATACCCAGGGGTTTATTCAGTTCACAAACTAGGAGAGGCACAGAACCAAGGCCACACTCTTACACCAAGGCCTCACGTGTATTATGTGCTCTGCAGCTCAGAGGGACATAAAGACACTTGGTTCGGAGGCTGATGTTGATCAAAAAATCTCCTTAAGCTTTCATGGCTTTGGACTAACTCCAGGAAGTCTCACAGCTCTCAGAGATGACATTTACCTAAGAAGCTGTGCAGCATCTCTTTATTAAGCTCTTCAAAAATAACACAAATGAGCCAAAAAGTGTCCTTTGTCTTTCCAAATACTTCAGGAGCAATTCTGAAAGCCCTCCATAGCACAAAGACATCTGAGAGGTGATGCAATTCTTTGAGGAAACGCTGTTATCGCGTGCCACACTTCACATGAGACAGCTCACCACGGACACTGCCAAACACTGGAGGTCACAGGGTCCACAGAGGCTCAGTTCAGAGCAGGACAAGCCTCTGAGACCAGTCTCAGTCCAAGAACATCCTTCTCCTCCTGGCTGGCAGGGGGTATGCAAAAAGCCAACTAATAAACAAGGACTTAATTTACATCAGTCAGCAGATAAAGCACAGTGCTGCAGGCACACACTCAGCCCTGGCTGCAAGGAAGCTCCTGCCCATTCCTTTTACTAAGGAATGGTTATCTGAGTGCATCACTGGGTAAAAAACACATCCACAGGTCCTGACTGGCAGGGATTTCACACATGAGCTCAGCTCACTGCAATTGCCTGCCCTTGGCAGACTTGGGAGTTAATTACGTTCCTTCAGGCAGCAAGAAAAAAGACACAAAAATGCACACATTTCTCCACCCTGCTTTGCTGGCATCCCTCAGCCCTCATGCTAATATCCCTCCACATCCTCCTGCCATCCCAACAAAATGCACATCTCACTCTGGATGCAGGCCTGTGATCCTAGAAAGAAACACAGGGAATCACTCGCTGGGTCAAAGGAGAGCAGAGATGGTTTTGAATCTCTTTCTGCAGACACTCAGTGTCACCATTCCCTACTTCAGGCCTGTGTTTGCTCCTCTGAGAGCAGCTGGAGCATTCTGCAGCTCTGTGAGTGCTGTGGGGAGCTCTGCTCCAGGGCTCACTTCCCCAGGGAAAGGAGCAGATCCTGAGGCTCAGGCTCCCTGCCCGTTTCCATCCCATCGGGGCCCTGTGTCTTCCCCACTCCGAGTGCAAATCTGGACTTGGAATCCTGCTTAAGTGGCAGTAACTGCAGCTACTCAAACTACTGTCAAAGGAACAAACAGCAGCCTCTCCAGAGCAGGAGCTTCACTTCAGTGCAACGGGTTAAGAACAGTCCCCCTGCCTGGCTGGATGAGGAGGGGATCACAGGAAACAGCTTGGATTCCTTTTTTCATTTTGCCAGGGACCTCTCAGAGCCAAGATTTCTTTCACACACGTGCAGTTCCTTGCGTGTTTTCTGCACATGGGCAGAACCCCCCCATTGTCTGCCCAGCACAGGAATGATCCCTGTGACACACACAGGCTGCAGCAGAAGGCTGCTGAGAACACTCAGGTGTTCTTCCTTCAGAACCCCAACAGCAAAGGGCACACAGCGGTACCTGAAGCAGCAAACAGCTACTCTAAAGAGCAGGTAGCTACTCCAAACAGCAAATAGCTGCTCTAAATAACACACAGCTAGAGACTAAATTGAGAAAATAGACACAGTTTTTGCAATCAAGGACAAGAGCCATGGTCTGTGGAAGGTTCCCTGTCCATGGCATGAGGTGGAATCAGATGATCTGTAAAGACCTTTCCAACTCAAACTGTTCTATGATTCCATGGAAGTGTTAAAGGAGATGGGAATACCAACTCCACCACAGTAAATCTCCCCTCAGAGGTTAAACAACCAGGCCCAATGGTGTATTGTACTCAGGAACAGCTGAAAAACCACAACGCTCCTTCAAATTCCACTGGAGACCAAGGAAATTTTTACATCAGATCCTGTTCATTTCTGCAGTAGAAAAACCCCAGAAACGGGAATTCTGCAACTGTCAAAGCAGGATTTTTGTTGGATACCTAGATACATACACTGGGGCCAGCCTGCCTGCTTTAAAGTTTGTGCCAAGGCTTGTATTTCCACCCAAATCCATAATCCCTTGAGTGAGGCTCAGAAGTAATGGATTTTAGTGAGGGAACAGCACAGAGTTTGAATTAAGGGTCTGCTAAAGTTACATTAACACAGCATGTCCATGAGATTTGAGAAAACCTTCAATCCCACTTCAACTTCCACGGAAATGCAGTTGACAAAAGCTCTCTGCAGTACAAATCATGCTCTGGGTTTGTTTGGGTTTGGAATTTTTCCATTTGTAGCAATAGAGTTATTCCAATTTATAACTGAAGAACAGCAAAATGAATAAGCCAGGCAGATCTTTCCACTGAATACAATAAATAAATCTTTCCCCTGGAGCATCAGGACAACTAGCACACTGAAGCAGCCAGTGTCTCAGAGTTAAATTTTTACCCCGTATTTTGTAATAAAGGGTTATGTAATTCCAAGTCATTTATACTAATGGAATGTGGGAGCTACTGCAAAACACTCAAGAGGATCAGTCAGAAACTTCGTCTGTGAGCACTTTTGGCAACTTGCAAATACTTTCCTGTCTGTGAAATTTATAGTTATTAATGTCAGTGCCATGGCTCTGGCAGGCATAATCTCCAGTATTTCCAAGCCTTTGGTTCCAAATAACTATTCTTGATCAAGAAAATCAGGACAATAATTTCAGCTAGTATTTTTTAAGTTTGGGGTTTTTTAAAAATTCTTGTATTGCTTTAGCATGAAGCTTTCCACAGCTCAGCACAAAATGATTCCACATTGCTCCATCCACACCTGAAAAAAGCAGCACTCTTACAGTGTCACAATCAGCTATTAAAAGGCGATGTGGGAAGTTACCTCCAGTACAAACAGCTAAACAGCCTAAATATGCATTTGATTAACAGAAGAAACAAAGAAAGAGGGACTCAGCTAGAGAAAATAAAGCTCTCTCTAAACGAGCTGTTCATCAGCGCTTCCGAAGGGAGCGGCCCCGCTCCGGGCTGTGCCTGCAATCGCTGCCCGGGGCAGAGGGGCACGGAGGGGC
>JACBWW010000098.1:322911-354445 GCA_020086605.1 Lanius collurio | reverse complement strand
GCCCCAAAGAGTACAGAGCATCAACCAATGTCAGCATTAGCCATTTCTAATGATTTAACCTTAATTCTTTCCATTGCAGGGGTATATTGCAACCAGGTTATTTTCACGAAATGCCTGCTTTATAATGAAAATAAAGAAGGAATACATCCCAGAGCTGCGAGAGATTGGACGTCTGGCTTTTGAAAGAGAGGTGACTTTGTGGGGAAGCCGTGCTGCTGGCAAGGAAGGCTGGATGGGAGCAGGGTGGTGTGAGGGGGACTCTCCACTCTGCCCCTAAACCAGCTCAGGAATGACTTGTGCTCTCTTAGGAATGATGGAGCTGACCCAACAAGATACAGCTTCAAGGGAATATCATGCAGAACATTCCTTTAAGATAATGAACCATCACGGTCCCCCTGCAGTTTAATAGAGGGTTGTCTTGAGCTGTACAGTCCCCTGTCCTTGGAACTGATGTAATTTGACTATTCTGATGTGATCACAATTTAAGTTCAGGCAAACTTTCCTTTTATTCATTGTCCTGCTGATATTTTGACCTTGACATTGCTTGAAATTTATTTTTTTTCAGAACAGAATGTAGAGATCAATTTACTTTGACCAGATTTTAACTTCCCTATTCAGGCTGAGGTTTCAGAAGGAGACTGGAGCTATTGCCTGGAGGTGAACTGGAGTTCTGGTCCATTAGTACATTTACAGCAAAACTTGCTGCCAATTAACATAACTTATTATGGCAGCAATGCAGCTCAGGTTTGCTCTGTTATGTTTGCAAAATTAACACGTAGTGAATTTTGTTACTGAATGGATTGAAAATACGTTTTTTTCAAAGCATGAAGCTTCTTTATCCAATGTTTTTTGTGAGCCAAAGGAAGGTGATTTTAGGTTTGGGAACCTTCTCAAGGGGTGCCCCAGCAGAGTGAAGCTAAAGCCACATTTCTGATGGTGTCTAGCATTTTCTTTTCAGGCCATGAAGGATGTGTACTCTCCCAATAATGTGTGGGCCCAGTTCCAAGACGGCAGTTCCTGGATGGGGCGTTTGAAAGATTGGGTTCTCTATGGCAAACACATCGAAAATCTCTGCACGGGGCTGCCTCTCTACAAGCTCGTGGCCACCGAAGGTGGGTTCCAGATCAGGGCATTACAGCTCTGCCCCAGGGCTCCTTCCTCCCTTTTAACCCAAATCCTCATGGCACCCTGGGGCTGTACAGACATTTCTTCCTGTTGAGTTACACCACAAAGGTTTTGTGCATTTTGAGACAAACAGAAGCCTTGAGTAAGGCAGTAACTGGGGAGGGAGATTTGTGTATTTAAGGTTTTACCTAGCTGGATATGGGGATCTCATCTGGTGGGGGGATACTGATACTGGGACATATACTGACATATATACTGACATATATACTGACACTGATACTATCCTCATTTTCTTGGGATTTTTTAGCACCAATGAATGTTGGTAGCTGTGCCAGCGCCGGAATTCCAAGCATTTTGGGCATTAAAATCTGTGAAGAACTCATTGCAACTGGATCCTGACATTCCTGTTGCTGGGAAATGCCTTGTTTCTTTGCATGTTCAGTGATGCTAACCATGTTCTCCAGCTGGAACTGAATTTGGGTGCAAGGCTCAACCTGCCTATCCAAAGCTTTGATGCATAACAAGCCTATGATATACAAATAAATATAATGCTTTAATAAATAAATAGAATGCTTTGTCTGCTTCTTCCATCCAAAATCAGACCAAAATTACCGTGGGCCTTGTGAGCTGCCCTGCAGAACAGACACATTTCCCTTTGGTCCATTCCTATACCGGGGCTGCAGCATGGCCCAGGCATTGGTTTGTGCTTCATAAAGCAAAGAAACAGAAACAGAACAGATTTTTCCAGGGGAGAATTTCACTTTGGCATCAGGATCCAGGTGCTGCCTCACCTTATGTAGGGTGGTTGGGGGAGAGAGCAAACAGGTGAATGGAGATAAAGGGACGGAGCAGATCTACCTTTCCTACATTTGCAAAGCAGCTTGAATTCTGCAGAGCCAGTGGACATTTGTAGCAGTTTGAACAAGTGCAGAGGGTCAGAGAGATTTTCCTTCTGGGCATTTTCCAAGCCTAGGTAGAGGACACTGTCCCAGCCCCAAAGAATTTGTACCTTGGAATAAAGTTTTCCTTTCCCACAATGGCAGGGCACAAAGAGCTGTGACCCCTTGCTGAGTGTCCCAGGTACCTCCCTGGTGTCAGGAGGGAAGTGCAGGAAGGGCAGGGCTGCTGCCACCTGCCTGCTCTGCTGCAGTCCCAGGGAGTGGCTGAACTCCCACCTCCTTCCCACCAGGGCTTGCAAGGGAGGTGTTTTGGGCACGAAGACTGAATGTTTACTGTTTACTGCAGCCTGGAATGGCTGCCAGAGGGCAGGACATTCCTTGGAAGAAAATGGCCCCAGGTCTGCAGTTTGTTATTTTCAAATCCGACTCCTGGGCAAACCATCTGCTGTTTAATAAAAGAGCACTGCATCCCATGGTGAAGCTGTTCTTTTAGTTTAATTGTGTTCACGACAGGCTGCAGGTTCTTAGTGAGCCAAAAAATGTTCCTGGAGGCTCAAACTTGTTAAATAAATATAGGAGTAGTTTTTCTATGTTCTGTGGACCCTGAAACCAGTCTCAATACCTCATTATCTGCCATTTAATTTTGAGTCAGGGAGAAAGTGTTCCTGCCCTTCCTCACAAATGGAAGAATATTGTTTCTAGCTTTAATTTTAGTTCAAAGTCTTGTGGTACCCCTCAGGCCTGTGAGGAATATATTTATATCTATTATATTTGCACTTTGACCACTCTGTTGTCTGGTAAATAAAACTTCAAGCTCTCCATCTACTCTCACAGCCCCTCCAATGTCCAGGTGTCCAGCTCGTGGGAAACTTCTGGATGCAGCAGCTCAGGGGCAAATCTGTTGTGGGGCTGCTGCACAAATCTGTTGTGGTTCAGCTCCCAACAAAGAGAGGAGGGAATGAACCACAGGACCCCTGTGGCCATGCTCTGCTTCCCCCAGTTTTCCAGAGGATGCTGTGTTCCCACAAGAGCACATGGAGGGGCAAATTACAGCTCTGAATTCACAGCCCTTCAGCTGTTGGCATCACCAGCAACCTCAAAGGTCTTGCTAGAAAAGGCTGCAAAGCAAAAAGAAATTTATTCTCAATTCAAAATAACTAATTACAAGGCAAACAGGAATGTTCAGCCAGCTCTGAACAAACCAGAGAAAAGGACTTATGCAGGAGAAAGAAGTTTGATATTTTATTTATTGATATTGTATTTGCCCTTGTTATTTCCTGACGTTTCATTCTTTGTTGACCAGGCCACAGTTTACAATATGCTTTATGGACCTGTCTTGGATTATAATTAATCTATTTTTCTTATCTTGCAGGTGCTTGATATTATAACTGGACTACAGGAAAAGACCAAAGAGGTAAAAATCAGCAATAGGTAAAGTGTTCCTGAAGATCAGATCCAGCCTGAAGTAACTGTAGTCTGAAAATGTCAGTCTTTAAATCCACCCTGCAGAGCAAAGGCTCTGCACTGAGGGTTCATGACATGAAGGAAATCACAGAATCAAGGAATTGTTAAGGTTGGAAAAGGCCTTTAAAGTCGTCAGGTTCAATCACCACCGCCCTGCTCACCCTCAAACCGTGTCCCCAGGTGCCACAGCCACAGGTTTTTTTGAACACTCCCAGTTCCTCTCCTCCTGTCCCTGTTCCCTGGGAGCAGAGCCCGACCCCCCTGAGCCCCCTCCTGTCAGGGACTTGTGCAGAGCCACAAGGTCCCCCCTGAGCCTCCTTTGCTCCAGGCTGAGCCCCTTTCCAGCTCCCTCAGCCCCTCCTGGAGCTCCAGACCCTTCCCAGCTCCATTCCCTGCCCTGGACAAGCCCCTCAGGGTCCTTTCCATGAGGGCCCAAAGCCGAATATATTAACGTATTAAACCTTTAATTTTATCAATCAGTTAACTTAGGCTCTATCTGATAGGAAAGACCTGCTGTCCTAGAGCTCATTAGGTGTCAGTGGCTTTGTGGGTCATTTGTTGGTAGAGGGTCTTTTTGCATTGTGATCCATGAGATTTTTCCAGCGGAATGGATGGAAAATTCCCAGTGATTTCCACGGGCAGCACCCACAGAGCGCTGCAGCCCAGCAGCCTGTCCCAGGAACAATGGTGGAGTTGTGTTCCCAGGGCCCAGAGCTGAGAGCTCGTCCCGATAACCGCCCAAGGGCAACGTGCAGGTGGATAAGGTGGAGCTTGTTGGCTGGAGAACCCCTGGAGAACAGCACAGCCCCTGGAAAGAGCAGCAGGAGAGGGGCAGGGCTGCCCTGGTCCCACCAGCACCGAACACAGAGCTCTCAGTAAAATGAAGAAGGGGCCAGTGCATGAGCTGAGATCCTAAAAACAGATTGGCTGGAAGGGTCTGGAGAGGGAGTGTCAGGATGCAACTCCTTATCTTGAAAGCCACCTGATCTTCCCAGGAGCTCCTCTCCACCAAAGGAACAGGCATATTCTGGTAGTTTATCCAACCTCCCAGCCAGGCTTGTTCTGTAAAAAGCAGGGGATTTATTTTATGTGGAAAATCAGAGATCACAGAACATTCTGAGTTGGAAGGGACACCCTGGAGAGCTCAAGTGTGTCTGGGTGTGCCTGAGTGAGAATCTGTGTGCGTGTGCACTGCCTGCTTCTGTAAATTAAAACAGTATTTATTCCTGGCTGGGATATGAAGATAATGCTGATTGTTTGCTCACAACTTTTTTTTTTTAAAAGGCCTGAAAGGTGTTTGAAGGCATGGCTGGAATCCAAGCCATGGTATCGTTGGATGCCACTGACAGGCAGCTGAAACACGTCAGGCATTTGGGGCAGGCAGGATTAGCCCATCTCTCCTCCTCCTCTCCACCTCTCTGCAGCTCAGACCTCCTGATCCCCTTGGCCAGGAACCTCTGTGGTCCCTCACTGCCAAGGACATCAAATTTTCCAGTCACCTGTGCTGTGCATTAATCTGAGATGCTTTTACCTCTGAGCCCATTCCCCTGAGAACCTCCCACCTGCCCAGATTTCCCAGTGTCCAGGACAATTCACCAAGGCCAAGGAATGACAACTGCTCCACTTGGGATCATTTCAAAACCAGAGATTCATGTGGAAACTCCTACCCTGTTGAGAAATACCTTTTAAAGGAAAGACACTACTTAAATTAGGAGGAATAGCAGATTTCCATATAGCTTGTCTGACAGGTGAAAACAAGATTTCCAGTGTGCATCAAGTCATGAAAAGGGACAATTGCTGGTAAATTTTCCCTTATAGGAAGAATTCCCAGTAGCAGGGAAAAAATTAAGCCAGACTGGAGAATCAAGCCTGCTAAATTAAAGAGAAATTGTGTAATCTGGGCAGGCCAAAGATGTGAAGGGGTATCTTCATCTGCTGCGTCTTTCCACCCTTTTTGTGCTAACAAGGCACAGTCATGAGAGGAGAAAAAAATCATTCATTTTAGAAGACAAAAATTTGCCCCTGGGGTGTGTGTCTGTAACAGCAGGATCTGCTGTGGTGGAGCCCTGAACAGGGCAGGATCCATTGCAAGAGGAAAAGAGCACAAATCCCCCACTCCAGTTTCAGTCAAGGTGTCTGATCTTAAATACTCGGATTACAAATATTCAGCAGGTGAGCTGGCTCTGGGACTGTTACTCATTTAAAATAAGTGAATGTCTTGGCCAATGAGCCAGGCCAGATTTCCAAGGAATTCACCCCAATCCTGTCCTTTCTACTCCAGCCAAGAAGGGAGTGAGATTTCCCTTGTCCACTAGATGGCAAATGGCTACAGCAACCCGGGGAGTGGGGGTTTTCTGACCGCGGCAGGAACCCAGGGTGGTGAGTGAGATGTGCACCGACTGTGAGCCAACCAGAGCTCAAAAACAA
Organism: Lanius collurio; assembly: GCA_020086605.1. NCBI lineage: Eukaryota > Metazoa > Chordata > Aves > Passeriformes > Laniidae > Lanius > Lanius collurio. The sequence continues at coordinate 348,530 of JACBWW010000098.1, read as the reverse complement.
AATAGAATTAATCCTGTCAACCTGTTCCCCTGGAAGTAAAATCTGAGTTAGGATAAAAAGCATTAGAATTCATTTTTTTCATATTTCCAATCCAGTGGAATGTTTATTTTCATTTGTAATTATGCCCTATTTGGTGATCAACTGAACTATTTTTTATTTCTTAATAATTTTAAATTTTCTCTGTAATGTATGTGTGTGTTTTTATATATCCTATCATACAATGAGACGTTGTGTTTGGTGAGGTTTATTAATCAAATATTCCCAAGTGCTCTGGAAACAGGAGTAGCAAAGACTCACAAGCTCCCACGAACGAGTGAAACCTTTTCCCTCTCAGAAAAGGGGCCCAGCAGCAGATGAAGGCTCAGTCTGACAAAGGCCAGTCCCACGCTGACCAGGAGCACAGGTAAAGGGAGCAGCCCCAACACTCCTTATCTCTCTCTCCTTATCACCACCCTTTGCCACCAAGAGGAGCCCGAGCAGCTCCTCTGCCCCTGCCCAGTCCCGCTCTGCCAGGCCATGGCTCCAGGAAATAATTTCCTTCCTGTAAAGCCACCTGCATGGAGCTGTTGCCACTGGACCCTCGTTTGCTTTGCCTCTTGTGAGTTGCTTTCTAAAAGCTGCCAATTAAAAAATGACATTTTGATGTGCTCGTTAAATTTGGAGAGGAATTAATTAGTGCTTCGGTTCATTGTCTTGGAGAGGTGTAAGAGTTTTCTGGGTGAGGGGCATTCAGCAGCACCCTGTGAGCTCTGCTCTGACCCTTGGCCAATGCTCAGGTGCTCTGAGCATCCCAAAGTTGCAGAAGCAAGGCCAAGAGGAGCAGAACATATTTGCAATTTTTGCTGCAACTGAAGTCAAAATTAGTGAGGTGTTTGAGCCAGTTTCCCTTTAAAAAAAGGATGGAAAAGGCAAAATTTGATATTTAGCTGCGTGGCAGTCAAAACAGAGAGAGGCTGCTGCCAATCTGAATTTACCCAGTATAATCCCAGTCATCGAGTTACAGAGAGTAGAATGTAACTCACTTTCATCTTTGAATTGTTAAGGCTAAACTTTAAAAAGTATTTTTAATGAATCAATCTTTTCTACAGCTATGTACAATTTTCTTTCCCTTTCTGACTCCAACCCTAACATTAAATAAACAGAGCAAATATTAGACAGGCTTGTCTAATTTTTCCTCATGTTTTGCTGATGTGATTACAAGCTGTTGATTTAGCCATTAATATCTCGTGCTGAGATATCAACTAACACTGCCAGAAAATATTCCATCTCTGCTTAGCACTCAAGTTGTCATTTAAATAATTTCGAGTTATTAATCAAAATTGTCAACAAAATAATTTCTGTTGGCCTGAGTCTGATTTTTTTCCCCATTGTTGAAGATTAGGAATCCACAGTTCTCCAACCCAAGGACAAAATACCTTTAGTGATTATTCCCAAGAACTTTGTTCATTTAGGGCTGTGAGAGCTGTTAAATGGAGCTCTCATTAAGGAAAAGAATGGTATCCCTCAAAGAGCCTGCTTGGACATGGGGCTGACAAGGAAAGGGGACAAGTCTGGGAGGTTTCTGAAAGGTTTTGTTCTGCAGTCTTGTTTTTGTCAGTGTCACTGGAGCTGCTCAGAGTTTCCTGAAGTTTAACACCCACATGAATACCAAAGCACTACAAAATAACTGCATGATGAGAGAAAGAATTTCAAAAATGTAAAATTAAAACTTTCTCTTGACCTTTTTCTGTCAAACTGTTCTGTAAAGGGAGCGTGATAAGAAGGCTGCAGAGTCCAAACCCCTGGGATTAAACAGCAGCTCCTCTCTGTTCATTAGCACTGCTCTCACTTTGTGTGTGAAGATACCAAATAGGAATTGATTTATTTTTGACCATATCTCACCAGGTTTGAATTAACTGAGGACTGAATTATTAAACTGTGTGACCATAAAAGGTCATTTATTTTAATTTTGAATGATCTTTTAATATTATTTGAGCCTGCATCCATACATACCAAGGCACGTACCCAGCTCATGGGAGGGCAGACAAATCAAGAGATTTTGAGACATTTCTCATCCCGTAAATGACATAAGCAAATAACTTCCTGGCCCTGGAAACACATGTGCATTTTTATTGCCTGTGTTTGTTCATTTTGATAATGAGCAGGAGAAAATAAAGCCAGGTTCAATGCTGGAATGTGACTGTCTCATGTAAGGATCTGAGAACTTCCTGGGTGTCCCTCTCCGACTGCAGCACTGGGAAGTGACCTTGGTGGGTGCCACAAATGTCCCAGCTAAGTGCAAAGCCCACCCAGTGATGGGGGTGGCCCCTGCTGGAGGGGCGAGGGCACCGGGGGCTGGCACAGCGAGGCCGAGAGCTTGCAGGGCATTTGCTGCACGTGGCTGGCAGGACAGACAGGAAGGCCACGTCCAGCTGGTTTTCCAGCTCTTTCTGTTTCAGTTCCTCAGGCTTTCCACTGGCTTGGAGCTCTCAGCTTCCCATCCTCTCTCTGTGCTGCCCCGTGGCTGCCGACCCACAGCCCAGTTTGCTCTGGAGCAAACATGGACAGAGTCCCTTCCCGGAGCCTGGGGCTTCTGCCAGCTCAGCAGGATTAAAGGGGGGAGGAAAGGGAATTTCCAGTGGCACTGCAGGTTGGTTGTGTGCCCTGCTGGGTTTTGTGATCCCCATCCTTTTCACTGGCCAGGGAGGAGCTGAAGGAGATTGGGCTCACCAAACAAAGCCAGGAGGAGCTGGTGGCACACGGTGTAAGGAATTCCCAGGGTCAGGAGGAGCTGGTGGCACACGGTGTAAGGAATTCCCAGGGCCAGGAGGAGCTGGTGGCACTCGGTGTAAGGAATTCCCAGGCCAGGAGGAGCTGGTGGCACACGGTGTAAGGAATTCCCAGGGCCAGGAGGAGCTGGTGGCACACGGTGTAAGGAATTCCCAGGGCCAGGAGGAGCTGGTGGCACACGGTGTAAGGAATTCCCAGGGCCAGGAGGAGCTGGTGGCACACGGTGTAAGGAATTCCCAGGTCAGGAGGAGCTGGTGTCTCTCAGTTTCAGGAATTCCCTGTCCTTGTGGCTGCCCAGCCTTCTCCCTTTCCTTCTTCTCCCTCATTTTTCTCTTGATCACACGGGCCATAATGCATTGCCAGGCTTCTCCCCCGCCACCCTTTCATTAAATACTGTCCTTTCGTTTTCCAGGGACAGCTGAAATGGGAATAGAGCCCCTGGGAACAGCCCATTTATGGACAGGGAATCCAGAGCAGCCCTGAACCAAGGCATACGGGAATAAGGACTTAAGCAGATGCAGGAATGGAAACTAATTTTAGTTATTCCATTGCAAGCTCATCACACTGTCAGTGTCACACTCCTCTTTATCTCCCATATCACAGCCAGCAGTTACCTCATGCCACAGCTATCTCCTGACAGGGACCATTGTGGGGCATTTTTGCAATAATTTTTCCCCTGCATTTTGGAAAACCTCGAATCACGTGCCATGGTTGCCACAGCACGTTGTCATCCCTGTCCTGCTTCCCTGCCATGGTGTGGCTGAGGTCCCTGATTGGGGCCAGCCTTGACCCAAAATTCCTGCACTTCCACAGCTCTTGAAAAGGATGTTGGGGTTGTCCAGAATGAATTTTAAGAATTTCTCAGCAAGCTGCCATCAGGTCAGGCTGAATGCTGAGATTTGTTCCAAGAGCTGTGATGGGTGTGTCTCACACCTCCCTGTCCTGTGCAGTGGGGAAATATGTGGGGTTTTTCAGACTGATCCCAATGTTTTTGTCTATTTAATGTCACCAGAGTCACTCCTGTTCTCCCATTAAACACACCTCATTCTTTATTAATGTTCTATTACCGATGGGAAAAAGCCCTCCTGGGGCTGAGTGTGGATTTTCCTGGGTTTCTCGGAGGTTTTAGCACAGGAACAAAGGACCCTTGAGCTGTAATGCAGATTCCTTGTGGGGGCGGGGTGGGACAGGGGAGTTCCTGGTGGCTTTGCAGGAATGGGATTTTGAGTTCTGGACTCTGAGGCACAACTGCTGGCTCTGCTGTCCATGCCCTCTGCTCCCCTGGAGCCCAAAAGCCCCAAAAGTGGATGTGAATCCTTCCCTTGTGCAACCTGAAAAGAAATTTTTACCACAGTCCAGCCACAGTTTTACCTGTAATCTTTATATTTGTATACAAGCAGGACAGGCAAAATTTTAATATCCTCTCCCTCTCCAATAGATTAATTATTGAATTGATTTTTACATCAAATATTTTTTTAAAAATTAACCAAAAGCAGAAGGAGAATTCTAAGGAATATTTTCTTGTATAGAGTAAAATACAAGTAATTGATCTGCAGTTAATCCAAGAAAAATTCTGTTTCCCTCTACTGAAACCTTAGTTTCTTTGGGTTTGCTTGGCTATGTTTTCTGAGAGAGTTTTTCAGTATAATCCATTAAAACAAATAAAGAAAAAAGGGGGGGAAAGGACCAGAGAAACTTTTTTCACATTTAAAAAACAAGCCTATTCTGTAGGAGCAATCTAATTTAAAAGTCATAATGAAAGTTTTAAGGTGTGGATTGCTGAATAAAAACCCACCTGTGTTTACAGGTGGGGAAATTCGATGTGCCATTGTGTAACTGGCAAACCCTGTTCCCTGGGGAACCATTCACGGCCGGAAAGCCCGGGGCACTCAGCAAACACCGATCACCTTCTCCTGGCAAGGCTCTCCCTCCGGGCTGCTCCGAGCCCAGGTGTTCCTCCATCCCGAAAAACGGGCCAAGGAAGGGTGAGGATGCTGCCAAAACACTTCACATTCCTTCTCCCCATTTCCTGCTGCCCACAGGAACATCACACCCTCTGCATCCCACGTATCCCGACCTTGACACTCGGAAAAGCCCTCCCTCCCTTCCCAGCCTTTCAGCGCCGCTCCAGCCCCACATTCCTGCTCTGACCCCGCTCTTCTGCTGCCTCTTGACAGAAGGAGCCCTGGAGGCATCAGCTGGGAGGAAGCTGTGGGGTGCCTGAGATTAGAGTCTATTTTGGAGCCCCACAATCTTCAGGAAGAACCCTTTGGACAAGTGAGGAGTTCCCAGGAGCGGCTGCAGAGCCTCGGCTGCTCCTGCCCTCTCTGCTGAGGCCTCTCTGCTCCCTGGGCTCGTTTTCTCCTCCAGTTCTTCCCATGGCATAGGAGGGGATCCTGCCCAGCCTCTCCACCCCAGCAGATGCAGCAGGAAGGTGGAGAGGGATGGCTCTGGGAGTGCCAGGGGCTGGTCCCCAGCGCTGCCGGGGTCAGTGCAGAGCCCTGGGCTCTCAGGAGCCACCTGTTCCCCCAACAGCAGCAAATAAACTGGAGGTGAACAGCAGCTCCCTCAGAGTGGGGGCCAGGAGACCTTTCGTGGTCTTTCTGTAACCCAGCCTGCCCAGTGATGAGGGGGGGTCCCTGCTTGTGCTACAGCTGAACCTCAGTTCAGCTGGGCTGTCTATTAATGTTCCCTCTCCAGCTACCTCAGGTGATCTGATCAGTATTGATTGACTGAAAGCAATTCCTTTCTAGGATACTTACTGTGTGCATAAATTGCAGCACATGTGGGGGAAAAAAGGACAAACCTTTTCAGTGACATGAAATAAAGCCTTTCTGTTACACAATTCAACTCAGAAAAAACAATTAGCAGTGAGGTAAAATCATCAGCCTGCACCCTAAGGAAAAGGGAAGCTGCTTTTGTGTTGGATGTACTCTCTGGGTATTCCTCATCTGGCAAATCCCCAGCAGGGGCTACGTGGAATAAGCCAGGAGACTCAGCACAAGCTGGTTTGTGTTCAACCCCTGCACTCTGCCATTGATCGAGGACTTATCAAAGCCAGAGCGGAAATGCAGGAATTGTCTTCCTAATGAGCCACTGAGGCAAGATGACACTTGGGGGTTAGGAAATGGATGTCAGACCCCTGTGCTCTTTTTTTGCTTTACACAGTAAAATCTGCAGGCTGGGAGATGACGGATTCATAACAAACATGTCTGGACTGAGCAGGGCTCAGGGAGGTCCCAGCCCAGCCTCGGTGCTGCTCCCACCACCCCCAGAGCAGCTGAAATGGTGCTGTTCAGGGTTGGCACCCAGAGATCCAGGCCTGCACAACAGGCTGACCTTTAGTTCACAGGAAAGGGGAGCAAACCTAGAAAAGCTCCTCTGGCCCTGGAACTGCTCATCTGCATCAGCAGAGTAACAGAGAGAATTTCACTCAGTCTCTGATCAAAGGCCAGCTGCAGACCCCAAAATACTCAGTGTGTCCATAGTGAGAGATGACACTCAACTACAAAACTCAAGAGTGGCTCAAATGCTGAAGAAATCCTTTTAAATTCAAAACCTTCAGCCCTGAACCTCACAGAAAACCCCAATCCCTTTGAAAGGAGTTCCACAGATCTCAGTGCAGCAAGCAGCAGCTCTTACAATATCCTTATCACTTTAATTGAATAATATCTGCATAGATATATATATATATGAAATCAGTGCATTTTGAAATGAATATCGAAGCATTAAACAAGAAAACCCTCTGGAGGCATTGTCACCCTCGTGGTGAATGTCCTGTGTCAGAGGCTGTGACAAGCAACCCCAAAGGCTTTCCTTTAGAGGAGTCACTGATGTGCTGCATCAAAGAGTTAAGGCTAAGCCACTTGCCAGAGTTCTTAATGTTAATCTCATTTCCTATGGAAGTAAAGACCTTAATGTGGTGATGAATCACCAACAAAAAGAAGATGGCACTTTTCTCTTAATTAACAAAAGTGACCTGAACTGCTCCAAAATTTCCCCAAGATTTCTGTGCTCAGCTCTGGAAAGCCACAATATCCAGAGATCAGCCTTTGATAAGGCTCTAGAGGATTTATAGATAGCCATGAACTCCACCGTGAGGTTTTAATTAATCTTGCTAAGCTCAAATATCGATTTCTAATGTGGTGTAGCAAAACAGGGACCTTGATAACACACTTCTCCTCTAGTGTCAGGTTTCCCACATTCAGAAGAAGAAAAGTTGAATGAAATGGGGTTAAAATGCCATGTCAATGTCTGGCTTCATGGCAGCCACACTGCATGTGATTTTCACAAAGATACTGATATTTGATTAAAAACCTAGAGGGTGAATTTAAGACAGGCATGACTTGAGCATGGTTTTAATTATTGTGGCCATTTGTGGCAGGGACAGATTTGGGCAAATGACAAAGGAAGAAAATTGCAGAGATGGGGCAGCAAATCAATGGATGTGCTTAGACAAAAAGCAGAGTCCAGGAAACCCAGCAGGTCAGTGGTTTAGTCCTTGAGTAAGGTTCTTAGTGCTTGCAAGGAAAAGCTCTGCAGCACGAGCAGAAATGCCTCTTTATCTTGAGTGCTGAACCCCTTGGGGACAGGCACTGAGCTCTGGCCACACTGCCAAAACAAGAGCACTTGGGAAAGCCTGTGGAGAACAGGGAGATTGAAGTGGAGAATGTTATCTATGAACCAGGCTGATTTTTGCCTGCACACTGCTCACATTTTGTTGAAATTTGCACACCAACACAAAAAGTGCCATTAATTTTAGCACATGGTTTTGCAAAGTCATTTCTATATCCTCCACACTGTATCCCTGAGCTGTTTGAATTGATGCAAACCTGAAATCAGAGTCACCTGTTGGTCTTTGTGCATTTTTAATAATTTTTTATTCAGCAGTGCTGTGACTAAATCAAGTCTAACTGTGCTTTGCCAGTCACAAATGAAAGATGAAGGAAATAAAGATTTTCTGAACCATTTGCAAATACTGCAGTCATGGAATCATGGAATACCTCAAGCTGGAAGCGACCCAGGAGGCTCACAAAGTCCAACTCCCTGCTCCTGGGAGGATGTTTCTCTCCTTGCTCATCCTGAGCTCTTCTCCTCTGCACCCAGGGCCTGGTGACTGCTGCGGTAGCACCAAGAGCTCTTCTCTGGACAAGCACAGAAGAATGGAATTTTTCCCAAAGAAGTTCCTTTTTAAGCTTAATGTAAAGACCTGACTCTAAACTAGCTCTGCACAGGGCAGAGGGAGCTGTTGTTGCCCTTGGTGTGAAATGGGTGAATTGGAAGAGGCTCCATGGAATTTACACGTTCCCCCGAAAGCCGCGCGGGTGGGAGCGGTTCCCGCTCGGCAAAGTCAGCTACCGGGAGGGAGAAAGGAAGGGCAGCTCCTCTCTGAGGAGAAACTTGTCCTATCTCGGGAGTCCTGTGCAGAATGTTTACAAAACGCTCATTAAGGGAGAGGGGATGGCGAGATAGCAACAAATCTGGTGAGCAGCTTCCACTGCCCGAGATAAGGGAGGCAAGGCGGCCATAGAGGAGAGCGAGTCAGATCCAATTACCGAGACCTGGTTTTGGGGAGGGGGAAGGGGCACACAGACAGGACGGATCACAAGTTTCAAGACAAGAGCTTCCAAACTTGTCATCCCTCTGTGACACAAGCCGCGCACAACCCAGCGGATAAAACCCCCACCCAGCCCACACGAGAGCCAGAGCTCACTGAGCGCGGTTGGAGGCTCGGGCAAAGCCATGGATTCTGTCGTGCTCCAGCTCTGGGCTGTCCTCTCCCTCCTGGTTCACCTTGCAGCCTGCAGTCCCATCCTGAGCTTGGAGCACTCTTCCCTGGAGGAAGATGTGCCTCTTTTTGATGAGATCCTCTCCGAGCAAGATGGGGTTGATTTCAACACGCTGCTCCAGAACATGAAAAATGAGTTTTTGAAGACGTTGAACCTCTCTGACATCCCCCTGCACGAGTCGGCCAAGGTGGACCCGCCAGAGTACATGCTAGAGCTGTACAACAGGTTTGCCACAGACAGGACATCGATGCCTTCTGCAAATATCATCAGGAGCTTCAAAAATGAAGGTAAGAGCTGTTCATCCCTGGGAGAAGTGGGCAGAAAGGAGCATCTTTAGAGCCAGTGTGAAACGTCTTGACCAGGTACAGAGCATGAACTGTGCTGGGGAAAGGCCTTTTGGTGAGGATGGCCTTGGAAACCAGCAGCTGTGACAGGGCTGCCCAGACCCCACCACTGGTGAGACACAGTCCTTGTCCTCTGCTCTGGAGACTGCAGGGTTTTGGGGAAAGATGTGTCTTTAACGTTGGGGCAGCACCAAGCATAATTTCGGTGCATTAATTTCTTTATCCCCATAGTGACACACATCATTTGGAATCAGCTGATTGAATTTTTTAGATGGATACCTTAAGTAATATTTTAAATTAAGGCAAGGCTTATCTTTACACACTGTTCAAAGTGTATTTTCAAATACAATATTCAAGTGCAATATTTTAAAATTATGAGCTTAACCGAGTACAGCGTTCTGTTAATGCCTTCTCATTATTGACCCTCGTGGCATTTGTGATGTTTTCTGCCTTTGACATCAGAGCACAGTCCAGAAAATACACAGAAATAAGTGAAGAGGAATTTTGGATAACCCTTAGGTTTTACTTTGGAGCACCAGACTACATCCTAATAAAACAAACAAACAAAACCTGAAGAAGCCTAATTAGCACAGAATCACAGAATATTCTGAGTTGAAAGGGACCCACAAGGATCATCAAATCACACTCTCAAGTGAATGCCCCACACAGGGATCAAACCCCCAGCCTTGGCACTAAGACCCCGCTCCACCCAACTGAGCAAAGGCCCTTGTGCCATTTCTCTCTTGGCTTTTCCTTCCCCTCAGTCCAACAAGGATGAGATGATGCTTCAGCACTAAGACTCAGTAATTTACCAGTACCTTTTTACACCAACACATGTTTTATGCTAAAAACGCTTCTCAACTAAACAATTCCAAGTATCCATTGCTCCACGAGGCAAATGCAAGTGCTTTGGTTCCTGTTTAATTACCCAGGGGCACGTGGCTGTTCAAGCTGCCATGGGACCCCGCTCATCCTCTGTTCATTTAATTAATAAAGTTAAAGACATTATTGTTTTTCCTTTAACATTTGCAATCTCGAAATGATGAGCTGTGAGGAGAGGCTGAGTGAAAGTCACTTGAGTTTTGCAGGGTAGAGAGAAGTCAGGAGAGAATCCCAAAGCTCTGTTCTGCTCCCATCTCCTGCCAGGCCCAGGCACCCTTTAATAGCAGCAGGTTTCTGGTATGAGGAGATTCTGCATTGTGGTTTCAAGCTTCTCTACACAACCTTTTCTCCTGTGTGGAGAAATTTCCTGGAGGGTTGGTGGTGAACCAGTTGCAGGCAGCAGTGACCAGCTGCTCACCTTGCTGTGCCTGTCTCTGCCCAGCAGCAGGAGTGAAGGCACACACAGGGGAGGAGTTGTTCTCATTTTGAGCTATTTCAAAAAGAAATAATGGGATAAAGATTGACAAGGACTGTGTGGTAAAGACTAAAATACCCTGTGGTGTAGTGATGCAAATCTGAAATCATTCTGCCTGCAAAAATTCGGGTTTGAAGCACAAAGTGGCACAGGCTGACCTTTGCCAGGTGGTGTTGGCAGCTCTGTGCTGTCCTGCTGTGCCTGTTGCAGAAGTTCTGCATCAAATGGGGAAAACTCGCCTTAAATTTCTGCCATTTCAGATTTTCTCTCACCTCTTCCAATCCAAACCAGCAAGAGGCAAAGTGGGACTGCTGAGGGGAGCACAGCTTCACAAACACATGCATTAAAGGACTGTGCAATTCATGTTTTTCCTGTGTCCTCAAAGTCTGGATAATTAAGAATCATCCATTTCATGCTAAAGAGCTCTTTTGATAGAGAAATTAATTCCTTGCAGTGATAAGGACAGGAGAAACAGACCACAGAATTGTTTTGTTCACCTGCCTGCTGAAAACTGGCAGTAATCCCAGTCTCATTATTATCCAATAAATCCTTTATTATAGAAATGTAACAGGTGGCATGGCTGGAATTAGCTCTTTGTTTTAACCCATGGACCAGAACAGTTTGGTTGTAAATGGGGCTGTAATCACTGCTTAACACTTGAAATAAAGTCTCCGGGGAAATTTTTCTTTCCCTATGGATTCCACATCTCCCTTCCCAACCCTCCCAGGGGCGTACTGGGAACAGCAGGAGATCTGGCACCCTATGGACTGTCTAGCTGAAGAGCAGAGACACATCCTGGCTGTCTGAGAGGTGCAAAGGCACATCCCTCGTGCCCTTCTAACCCTGCCCTGGCTTCTCACACACGGAGGGGCCTTCCCCTGCCTGCTGGTGAATCCCTTGTGCTCCTCTGCCTTATGGTCGGGGGGCATTTCTCCACCCTGGCCTTGTGTGCAAGCACTGGAGCCTTGTTTGAGCGTGGTAAGGTCTAGGAAACCCTGGAGATTCCTCCCAGTGTGGAGATTATAGCTCAGCTTGGATCACATTTAGCTCAGGGTCTGCTCCTGCCCTGTGCACAGCGGGTTCCGCTCCCACCTTTAAAGGCAGGGAAATGGAAGCAGAACCTCCCCTCATTTTCTTCATTTGTGAAGAGATGAAAATGCAAAATGAAAAAGAAAAAAGAAAAGAAAAAGGGAGGTGCCTCAAAGCCTCCAAACTGTGGCTGAACAGGACAAGTCACGTGCTGAAGTTCATGGCTTGCCTAAGTGCTCTGGTGGAGCATGGCCAGTCCCTGTGGCTTTATCAGTGTCATTTTTCTACAAACATGGAAAACTTGGGCAAGTCAGAGATGAAGGGAGTAATAGGTCACAAAGAGTTTGCTTTTGCATTAATTACAGTCACAACCTCTGTGTCCTAATCTGCCTTCTGGGTTGCAAGGAGGCAGCAAATGCACCCTTGTGAGCAGATCCTGCGCTGTGGGAAGAAATGAATGTTGCTGTGCAGAAGCCAAGAGTGCAGCCAGGACAGGCAGCCCAGCTGACACCAGACATTGTCCTCCTCCTCACATGTTCTACTGACTAAAGGTGCTCAGGGTGCCTGGCTGAGGCCAGCTGGTGGCTCACCCAAAGCCCACAGGGCCTGCAGCTGCCAGGCCACCCTGGTGTCACCTGCTCTTCCTGACCAGGAGCCTTTACATCTTCCAAAGCAGCTTTTCCTCTCTTAGTGCTTGGCCCTTTCCATGTCTGAGGGGTGTTTGAGCAGCAGGGAATTCCTGCTAGCACAGGAACATTAAAGCACCCACATTTCTTGTATTTGCAGATTATCTGTTGCCCATTTCATGTTTGCTCCAGCTCCACATCCTTCTGCCCTTCGTCTCCTGCACCAGTGAAAGTTTTCCCTTGTTTATTAAATAGTTGCTGTGCAGCAACCTCGAAGGGATTTTTATGTCGATATTAAGCAACACATTTTTAATATGTAAACCTTCCAGTTGGCAGGAAGTCCCTGGAAAGCCTGGGGACAGAGGGAGGATCACTAAATCTAGGTCTGTAGCATGTCTGGGATCTTGTTGTCCTTATACATCTAAAATAACCTTGGCCCTTTTTCCCAGTACAGTTTTGGGAAGTGCTGAAAAAACGTTTTCCTGGAGCTGTCCAGGTGAAACCCAGCAGTGCTGAGCACATTGGATGACCTTCAGTGCATGTGTTCATGCATTGCCTCTTCTAAAACATTTGATTTTTGTCCTTTCCAGACGTGGATTCCCACCCTGTTGGCGTTACAGGGACTCGGAAATACCCGCTCCTGTTCAACGTTTCCATCCCTCACCACGAGGAGATCACCATGGCAGAGCTGAGGCTCTACACCTTGGTGGAGCGGGACCAGAGGCTCTACGAAGGGCTTGACCGGAAGGTCACCATTTTCGAAGTGCTGGAGAACATCCCCGTGGAGCCTGGGGAAGAGAGGAAGACGGTGGCCTTGGCCTCCCGGCACATCTACGGCACGAGCAGCGAGTGGGAGAGCTTCGAGGTGACCGAGGCCATCCGGCGCTGGCGCAGGGCAGGGCTGACCACGCACCGGCTGGAAGTTCACATCGAGAGCAGGGAAGGGGAGGAGCAGAACGGGGAAGGAAAACTCGATATCGACATCAACTCCGAGGCCAAGCACGTGCCCCTGTTGGTTGTGTACTCTGACGACCAAAGCAACGACAAAAAGGAGGAGAAGGAAGAGCTGAACGAAATGATAGACCACGAGCAGCTGCTGGACCTGGAGAACCTGGAGGTTGGCAATTTCCACGACCAGCCTGGGGAGGAGGCGCTGCTGCAGATGCGCTCCAACATCATTTACGACTCCACTGCCCGGATCCGCAGGAACGCGAAAGGCAACTACTGCAAAAAGACTCCGCTCTACATCGACTTCAAGGAGATTGGCTGGGACTCCTGGATCATCGCCCCGGCGGGGTACGAAGCTTACGAGTGCCACGGGGTGTGCGCCTACCCCTTGACAGAGCACGTCACACCAACCAAACACGCCATCGTCAAGACTTTGGTTCACCTGAAGAACCCCCAGAAAGCCTCCAAGGCCTGCTGCGTGCCCACCAAACTCGACCCCATCTCTATCCTCTACTTGGATGCAGGGGTGGTCACCTACAAGTTCAAGTACGAGGGCATGGTGGTGTCAGAGTGTGGCTGCAGATAGTAGGAGGGAACGCATGCACGGGGAGGGCACAGGGGGAGTATTTAATGATTCAGTCTGTAAATTTGTACATTTGGGATTTGCTATTTAATGAGGTTATTTAATGAGGCCTGTACAGATAATTGTGTTTCCTGTCATGGGGAACTGGGCACGTCGTGTAGGGATTGTATATTTTGTTCCATTGCTTCCTTCTTGCTGCTCTTCGCTGTCCAGATTGCGACCGAGTCTCTCCTCCCGTCAGGGCATGGAGCTGATCACTGGATTGTTTGGGAGGGCTCGTGGTGCCAAAAGGGCACATCCAAATTCATAGAAATAAAGGCATATTTTTGTACTTTATCAATGTTGATTGGCATCTCCAGGGCTTTCCAGAGCTGTTAAAGATATGTGAGTGCTGGGCAACCACACCTAGATTGTTCAGTGTTCTGTACAATCTCTCTAAAGGTCTTTACATGCTCATTTTTTCTTAATTTATCTCTGTTGATCTTAAGTCCTGATAATTCTCAAGCTCCTGAATCACTAAAGCACAAATAAGGTGTTTTTTCCTTTTTTCTTAATACTTTCTTCACACTTGCCCTGTTTCAGTTAAAGGTAACTGGCAGGGATGATTTGGCATCTGGAGCAGAAGGGCACCATTCCCTTTCCCATCTTTCTTAGGAAAGCAAGTGGCCCAGGAGCATTGCCAGGCACAGGCCAAGGCAAGAAATTCCCCTGTGCAGGTTTATTACCAAATCACTCTGAGGCAGCGCTGGCTTTGCTGCAGCAGCCGTGGGTTGGCTCTCGAGGGCCAGAGCTTTAGGTGGCAGAAGGAAGTGCAATAAATTTCCTGAACCCTTGGAACTGTACCAGCTAAAATTGTCCTTGAAATTTACACCAGCTAAGAACCAGTCCCCCTTCCCAGTCAGTAAATTCCACGAGATGCAGCTGCATAATTCAGCTCAAAGGCCCCAGCAGTGCCAGGCAGAACAGCAGAGCCCTTCATGCCAGTGGGACACGAGGCTCTTCCCTTTCTGTAAGGGCTGAATTGTCGATTCATAGGGATGTTCCTCCCCCCAGACTCTAGAGATGGGGTCACATGCCATGTTTCCACCACTCTTCTGCAACAAATCGTGGTGATAAGGAGGTGTCGGAGCTGAGAAACAATAGACCCGTCACTTTATTTATACTAAGCTGCAAATTTGTCAGATTCTTGGGAAAGTGTAAGTGATGTTGACTCTTTTAGCCTGTACCAGAGCCTACTGTACTGTCCCTGCATCTGTTTTACACTTTTAAGGGAAAGTTATCTTCCCTGGAAGTGATAAGGGTCTTTGAAAGAATCACTCCAACACTTCATGGGAATGAACACTAAAGACTTTATCATGCACCAACTAAACCCAATTTCACCTATTTCACACACACTCTTCTGTGCTTCCCATAATTTATTGACTTATTTATTGACTGCCTGCCTTTGTAATATAATGTAGAATACAGAATGTTTTATTTTTGTGCTTGTGTGTAATCCCACTCAGATAAAACCTTGTACTGATCCTACTTTACATGGAATCTCTCTGTTGTGTGGCACAGAGAATGAGGTTGCTGATTTTTTTTCCCTCCCCTGGATACTTGTAAGTTCCACATGGCACAGTAACCCCCTTGCCTGCAGAGCTGCTCCCTCACTGCAGTGATTTCAGTGGAGCTCTGGAGTACGGTCTTGTCCGATTTGCAGCTCCTCTTGCAGGGGTATCGTGGCTCTGAGTGCTCAGCTGTGTGGTTTATTGTGGAGTTATGCGGTCTCCAGAGAGCAGCCTGCACCGTGGGCTGTGATATGGCTTTATTCCTCACCCTGTGAGTGACTGACCCCCCTGACAGACCTTTCCCCCGAGCCACTCTGCAATCGGAGCCTGTGGCTCATGGCACGTCGGAGGAATTCGGGAGAGGTGTGACATTAACTCTGCTGACATCAACTGCAGCAGCCAACGGTTGAAGTGTGACCGCACAGAGCCTTTCAGAACTATCCACAATTCTTATGAAGCCATTTGCCAAGACAAGCCATTCACCTTGTTAGGAGTGATAATCCAGCATTAGGGAGATAATCCGACATTTGCTTTTATCATCTCATTTCTGCGGGCGGCCCCGTGGCAGAGATCTGCCCTCCCCGCCTTCCCCGTCCTTCCCTAACAGCACCAACGTCTCTGAACAGGCTGCAGCGAAAGCTGTGCCTTGAAAGCAATAAATAACCCGCTGCAATCACCCACGAATAGGCCAATTCTCACTATAAATTCTCGAGTGGCCACACTGCAGTGCAGAGCGGTGCCTGCACTCTCCGCCTGCCGGAGATCCGCTGGAGCAGGGCAGAGGCTGTGGCGGGTCATGGTGCAAAGCAAACAGGGGCAATGTGTCACTTTAGCAGCTGCATTTGGGAACTTCTGCAAGATCAGTAGAATTGTCAATAAATATTGCTGATAGTCCTTTAGAATTAGGGGGCAGCCAGTCTGTTGAAATGAGTATCTTTTCTTTATAAAGAAATGAGGATTTCAGCCAGAGTTTGTGGTGGAAGAAGCTGTGCCTCGTTGTGCTGTCTGAGGAGAAAACTGAGCATCTCTTGAATCCTTCAGCTGCACCTGTGCTGTTCATACCCTGAGAGCAGAACTGCTGAGAATGGTGTGTCATTTGTGACAGATGTCTGTCAGCACTGCACGACTGCTTTGTGAGCAAACCCCCCACCTTTGCCCTCACCTTTCAGCATAACCATGCAAAGGCATTTCTTGGATGTTCATGCAGTTCAATGATCAGACTAAAAAAAAAGGGGGAGGGCAGTTTTTTCCTAAAGATCTTTCCCCAAGTGGAAAATCGAGGCTGTTTCTGCTAGTTCTGAAGTGCTTGGCTTTAAAGCCCCTGTCCAAACAGACACAACACTCACAAATAGCAGGGTGAGGGTGTGACAAGAGCCAGGGCTGCCAAGCTGGGGGTCCCAGGAGTCCCTGACAAAATGTTCCAAGTCCCTGAAAAAAAATATTCCACTGCATGTTTTCATTTTCTTTGTTTCTACACTCCTTCCTCCCTCCCATCCACCCACATTAGTCCGGTGACTTCTGTTCCCAAAAGACTTTATTTGTCACATTAAATACTGGTGTGCATCGATTCTCCTTCCTTTTGTCATCTATTTTATATCAACATATTAGCAGATGTTTGACTTAAATCTTCAATTAAATCTTAATTTTTGAAAGGTTTGGGAAAATATGGCTTCCTTATGGAAGTATCTATTTTTCCATCCATCCATCCATCCATCCATCCATCCATCCATCCATCCATCCATCCATCCATCCACCCATCCATCCACCTCTGATTTATTGTAAACAGCTAAAGCAACCCTGTCTCACTGAAATCATCAATATCAGTAGGATTTTTGCTTTCATCTGCTTCTAGTTGAAGATGTGTAAGAAAGAGTGAGCAGCTATGGAGCCCCTTTTGTGCTGGATGCTGTATAAAATTCCAGGCTAAACAGGCAGGAACAGGCAAAGGGGTGGGAGCAAAACAGATGATCCCAGAGAGGAAGAGCCTGGAGAGCAGGGCAGGGAGGGAGCTGAGGGGAGAACTTTGGTCCTGGATTGCTGCTCTTAAATCATCCCACACAGAGCCTCCAGAAGAGCAGGAGCTTCGACTTCTCCCTCCTGGGCGGGTGCAGGAGCAGTGACAGCTCAGTCTCCTGAGCAAACTCTCAGCACCGAGGCCAGATCTCACCAAGCACTTGGAAGCCTGAGGTTCCCTTGAAGGATCCGAACCTCGGAGCTCTCTGCACGAGGGCTACAACTCCTCTAACAGATTTCTCCTGCATTATCCCTCCCCTGGGTGTGACCCTGGAGTCCGGGCTCACCCTGCAGTGCCCTGTGGAGCTGGCTGAGGATACAGATTCCCAGCTGAGTGTCAAACCTGACACTCAGCGTGGTTTTCCTGGCCCTGCTGCCCCAGCCCTGCCCTTGCTCTGGGCTTTTTAGGGTGGCCTGTGAGCCTGGGGACAAGGAACTGTTCTGCCAGCAGAGCAGGGCACACCTCTGGCCTGTGCCCATCCCATTTGGAGGTGCCCAAATGCCAATCTTTGGGGGAAAAAATGTGGTTTTCAATATTGTGGACACATCTCTTTCCAAGGCCTCTGTGCCCTGCCAGGTGAGCAGCGCCTCTGGAGCTAAAAGCATGAGGTGAACCTCCCCAAAACTGAGGTCACTTAGGAAACATCATCCAAAGCAGCAGCCAGAACCCATTCCAAATTTCTCCTCCCCAAAACTGCTGCGCTGCCCTCCCGAGCCTGCTCAGAGAGCAAAGCAGACCAGAACCTGCAGCAGTGCAGAAATACCAAAGGAGCGTGTGATTTTTGACAGCCCCTGGCAGTTTGGTGCCTGGGTTACCCACAGCACCATGGAGGAGGTGCAGATCAGGATTTTCTGTGAAACACAATGAGCCAGAGCCCTGCAAAATCTACCAGGATTTTAGGGAGGGAAAAAAAAAAAAAACAAAACAGGAAGATTTCATGGCACTTGAACATCTGCTTCAAACATTTGAAAAACTACAGCCCAGTGTTAATTTAAACTTCCTTATAACCCAGTTCAACATTTGGAGTGCAAACACTGTTAATAGGATGGGAACCGGGGTGGTGGTGGTTTGCTTACTATATTGGGAAACAAAACCAGAACAAAACCAGCTTGAGATAGAGCTTTTGTTTATGTTGCTGACCCATCTGTCTTCATTAATGCATTATTTACAGGAAAAGTTAAAAAATTAGCTTCTGCTCCCTCTTCAAGTGCAGCAGCAACAAATAAAGGCTGAATGGTTCATTTGCCCTCGACTAAAAATGGAAATTCTTATCAGCACCCCTTGGAAGAAGAGGTTTATGATGTGGAGTGTATTATTGTTGGGTATCAGTGCTGGGACCAGACCTTTTGGCCACAGCTGTGTGTTTCTAGCCCAGGCACTGTCAGGGCTGTGGCGCAGAAAGCAGAAAGCAGCCACAAGATGTGACTCTCATCTTACTCCAACTCCTGCTTTGAAGTTCAAAGGAGAAGTTGTTTGGTTTTTCCCCTGCACTGACCCACGCAGGGTAACGGGACAGGTTTGGGGCTCAGCTTTGGCGTGGCCCTGGAATCACCCAGGTGTCTCTGGCACTCGGGACAGGCAGAGTGGGGTGACACAAACCCTTCCCTGCAAGGAAAGGGCCAGGAATTGTGCACTTGGACTTCTGGAGTTTAAATGTCTAAATGGGGACAGATGAAAGCCCTCCAAGATGAGTCTGGCCAGAATCTCCTCCAGACAAACGAGGCAGGTTTGGGAGTCTGTTCTGGAGCTGCTTTAGCTGGACAGGTCTGAGTTGGGAGAACTGGGACCCAAAGAGGACCTGAAGTTATGGCCCAGCATCCCTGGACACTTTCTAAGGAAAACATTGTCAAACCAACTGCTGTGCAAATGGACTGGGAACCAGAGAATCCTGGAAAGGTTTGGGTTGGAAGAGACCTCAAACCCATCCAGTGCCACGCCTGCAACACCTCCAGCTCAGGGCACAGGAGCCCATGTTGGGAAAGGGAATTCTGCTTGGTTTATGCTCAGTGTGATGCTGTTCCCAGCACAAACTGACCCACCCCCTGCTCAGTATTTCAAGGGCTTAGCAAGACTCTTGATTGTATTTTTTAAGTAAAGACAGGAAATAGGAGGGATAAAAGCAATCAACATGGCAGCAATAAAGGAAATTATACAAGAGCAATGGATTTCCGTGACACAGAGCAATGCTTCCTGAAAAGAAGGGTGTTGGCTCATTCCCTATCTCCAAATATTTCATTTTCTGTGATGACCAACAAAGACAACACGCTGTGTTTGAGTTCAGCTGGGCAGCTGCAGTAGCATTAATTCAATATTCACACAACTATTGTGCAGGAGCTGCTGCCTGCGGTGACTTTAGGCTGAGGGATGCTCGCTGCAGCTTCACAGCTCCCCAGACAATGTCCTTCAGCTCTGTGTGACTGAGCCTGTCCAGGCTGGGAGCTTCACGTGGTGTTGAAAATGTATGTGTCGAGTTAAGTGAGAAGGTCTAAAGGCAGGGTGGTCTCTGCAATCAGGTACAGTAGCTGGCTAGCAACAGCAGCTAAACAACAGCCCAGCCAGCCAGGGCACTCAGGTTTATGTTGGCTTTGCTGTAGCAACTCCTTATCTGCCAGAGATAGGCACAGTTCACATCAGTTGTTGTGAGATTTGGTGGAATCCGTTTCCTGAGCTGTCACCGCGGGCTAATCGGGCAGAGTGGAGCTGCAAAGCTTTGGGAGAGTGGGAGAGCAAAACTGCACCACTGATGGAGCTCTGTTTGCTTTTGCCATCCCCAGATTTTAGGATATTTGTAAAATTTAGGTTAAAATTAGTTTAGGTTAAATAAATTTAAGTCAGATAAGTGGAAGGATCTGTTCCCTGGGAGGGTGGGCAGGCCCTGGCACTGCCCAGAGCAGCTGTGGCTGCCCCTGGATCCCTGGCAGTGCCCAAGGCCAGGCTGGACATTGGGGCTGGGAGCAGCCTGGGATGGTGGGAGGTGTCCCTGCCACGGCAAGGGTGGCACTGGGTGGGCTTTGGGGTCCCTTCCACCCCAAAGCATTCCATGATTCCCTGATTTTAGATGCCCAGCACAGCCCAGAGAGGCCTCCAGACCAACACCTGACCCAGCTGGACTGGAAGAAGAGCAAATGAACTGTAGGAAAATGAGCCCTGGTACCATTTCTGTCCTCTGGGACTGGGCTCACCAGGTTTTTCCTGACTGTGTTCCTCACCTGGTCTGCACTGAATCCCCCTTGGGTTAAAGCAGGGCTCCACAGGAACGTGAGCCCACACTCACTGGAGCCCCCTGGGCTGATGCAGATGCTGAAAAGGGTTGAAGTGATTCAATTTTGACTCACAGCAGTTGGTTGCTGCTGAGGCAGACACAAAATAGCAACATCATGAAAATGCAGCCTCCAATCCCAAATATTCCTTGGAGCTTTGTACCAATTTTGACGTTATTCTGACAGGAAAAGCAAGCTGCTTTCATCCACAGTTGCTTTCCTCTCTGAGCTCCCTCCTCTTCCCTCAGGATTTCTCCACCTCCCATCACGCCTTGTTCTTTCCCACCCCTCTGCCCATCGACAATTTACACCAGCTGCAAATTTGGCCCAATAATATTGATTGTGTGTCTTGTGCTTCCTCTGTGGGCCCTAATTAGTGCGTTGGAGCTGAGCCCAGTGCCCTGAGCGGGGAGTTAATGGCAGGGGAGCGGAGCAGGCTGCTGGGGCTGCCCCACGCCAGCCCTGACACTGCTCAGGGCACTGCCTGCAGCTCTAATGAGCTCCAGGGCAGGCAGAGGGTTCAGACGAGGGCTCAGCGAGCTCCCCAGAGCTGCATTAACCCCTGCTCTGGCTGCAGGGGAGAGGAGTCACCCTTTGGGCCCTGCCACACGCAGCACCCATGGGACCACAGCAGCCTCGGAGGGACTGGGAGCCACTGGGAGCCACTGGGAGCCACTGGGAGCCACTGGGAGCCACTGGGAGCCACTGAGCCACCCTGGGAATGAAGAATTGCACCTTTCTTCCCACTCCCAGCTGCTCTCCTGTCAATAACCCTCCTGCTTCTGCATCATTCTTCCCAGGGAATGAAAGCACTGTCTTCACCATGGGCACCAACCTTGTCGATGCTTCTGGCCTCAAACCTCCAGCCCACAGTTACTGAAAAGAAGGGTCAAGACAAATATTTTTATTGTAGAATGGGATTCAGGACCCCTAAGTCTCAGTCTGGCTCTGCTTCATCTGTGCCGTGCAGACATTTTCAAAGGCTCCATCACTTCTGTACTTTTCAGAAAAGCAAAAACCCATGACCCCAATGGCCTGACCTTCACTGGGACAGACAAATGAACCAGTTTGGTTTGAGCTGAGCACTCAGGTACAGGCTCTGGCCCAGGCACTGCAGGCTGCGGGATCCTGGTGCAGGACCATGGGCTGAGTGCTCCTTGCTCCGGTGCTGAGGATGAGGAGCTCAAGCAGGGGAAGCAAAGCCTGAGCCCCTGGGCCCTGCTGGGCACCCCTGCGGGTGCAAACCACACCAAAGCTCCAAGGCTGGGATGGGTATGAGGGAGCTTTGCCCTGGCTGCTCTCCCTGCCTCTGATTTCTCAGCAGCTGACAAATGGAACAGAGGCTCAGCTGCAATTTCATTTTTAAAAGCCATCCTGCTTGCCATCACCAGTGGGGCTCGAGGCCTGAGCGAGCAGGAGCGGGTCAGGGTGGCTTTCAGCAATTTAATCTGCTGCTGCCCTTCCATACCTCCCTGTGCCATCCCTGACCCCATGCCAATGCCCTTCCACTGCCAGGGAGGGGACAGATCCAGCTTCGTGGAGATAATGAGTTTCTAAACCTGTCCCATGTCTCCTGCAAACTGTAAATGTGATTTATCTCCATTTCACACTTTACAGAGCTTTCTTTACCCTGGATAGGAGGGATATGGCAAGGGAGCTTCATGTTCCCACTCCCTCAGGGGAAACATCCCTTCCCAGGGTGTGACAACACTCCAGCTTCCAGTGGACATTTTGACCTTTCACTCCTCAGTGCTGTTCTGTAGCTGTTGTGTTGGGAACAACTGTCCTTGGGGTGCTTGGCTGACCTGACTCCTTTTGGAAAGGCATCTCCATAGAGCTCTCAGCACTTCAAACGAGCACCAGACTTTCAGTGGCATCAGAAATGCGGATGCACGTGAAGGGAACACTTGACAGCCCTCAAACATCCATCCCTGGTGCTCCAGGAAGGGACACACAGGGTAAAGGTGTCACTGAAACGACTCAAAACCCCCACTGGCCTCAGGGGTTGAGTGTGGCTCTCACCCAGAGCACGTGGAGCTCAAGGGGAGCCTCCTCGGGCTGGATGGCAGCCTGAGCCAGCCTTTATCGGGGAGATGAGGAAGGAAACACGGCAACACTGCGGGGGAAAGGAAAGATTTACCTCTCACATGCTCAGAAGGCAGGTGCCAGGCCAAGACTTATCCTCATTTCGTTAGCCAGAGGTCGGGGCCTGGCCCCTGCCCCCCTGGCTGGGGGAAATCTCCCCGTGCCTGCAGCGAGCCCTGGGCCAGCTGAGATTACAGGAACGCTGCCCTGTTCCCAGCCCCTGTTATCGGGACATTGTGTGAAGAGGGCTGAAATATCACATCGTGTTTTTACGCGTGATAAAGCAAATTTTCACAGGCCACACCAGCGGCCGCTGACAGCGCCGGGAGCGCCGGTGCCCTCACCCTGCTGGGGTACAGGGAGACCTTAGGGACAGGGTTCTGTGTGAAAAGGGCTCTTTGTGAAACCTCCTCAGGAGAAAACAGAGTATTTCCTTCTGTGCTGGGTGTGCTTTTCACCTTGGTGAACTCTCCAATGTTTCCTAAAGGCTGAGCACACCCTGGAGTCCTGCAGTGGCAGCACCACTGAGGCCTCTGCTCTGCCCCACAGCCGGGAAAATCACACCCAAATTCCTGCCTCTGTTTTTGAAGTTATAAACCTTATTTCTTAAGAGATCCAATTCCCAGTTAACCTCTGGGCACTCCTGTTCGTGGGAATTACCTGCTGGGTAAACTCTTGCAGAGGAAAGGGAGAACTCCTGCTTGAAGGGAGCCCTTGCTGGGGATCCCCAGGCTGGGAGCTTTTGGCAGCGTGGATTCTCCAAGGAAGGAGCTGTCCCAGCTGGAGCCTCCACGTTCACCACACCAGCACTCAGAGTATTTACCTGCTTGAACAGCTCCTTCCTAAACTTGCAGGGTTTGGGGGCTGCAATAGATGAGGATTTTCTCCAAGGAAGAGATTATTTGGACAGCTCTTGCTCCTGCTACCCCGGCTGCCTCCCCCTGCCCACAGGTTCCCAGGCACCCACAGGATTGGGATGCCTGGATTGTTCTCCAGGTTATTTTTCCTGCAGGCCAGTTTGACACTGCGGCTTCGCAGATCCCGGTGCTGCAGCAAGGTGGCAGGAAAACACAGGGAAAGTGGGACATGGGACATGGGACTGTGGGACTGCTCCCAGGACACCTTTTCCTGCCCACCTTGCTGAACAGTTGTTCGTGCACCCAGTTTGGCAGAGTTTTCTTCTCAGAAGCAGCCTGGTTTGGGGGTATCTTTCAGCTCCCACTTAAAGGAGGGATGGGCTGCATCACTCTGGAACTGCTGGGGAGAACAACATGTTCCCACTGCTCCTGGGGTCTGGACAGGGCCTCCTCAGCCCCAGCTGGACACTTCCCGCACGTCCACCTCGCCTCCCACAGCAACGTGCTCCTCTGTGCAGTGGCCAGGCTAAAAAAGGAAAGTTCCTATCATGCCAAAAATGCAACTTTGATAAATATGAGGGGATAAGTCACAATAAGCGTGACTGGCTTGGGATCCAAACACAATAATGTGGGAAGGATAATTTTATTTTCTTTCCTCTCACACCTACCAAACCCCTGGGTGCAATGGAGTGAACTCCTAAATGCATTTATTTAGTAAATACCTGAGATGAACAAAAGAGACCTTCTGCTCTAGCACGAAGAATGCAGTGAGGAGACTGAAAGGATGGCCTGAAAGGGATCTTACTTTCAATCCCACACTACATGATTTAGCACTTTTGGATGCACTGGGATCTGTGGTTTAACAGCTGTAACTTGGAAAGCCATATCACATTTAAAGGGAGAGGAAAATCCTCAGTCTGATCTCAGAATTATCACCTTGGTAAAGCTCTTGTGTCCTCATGGTGCCGTGGGAGGGCTAAGGGGGTGACAAATGCCTTTTTGGAGGTTTCCAAGCCTACAGGACAGGGACCTGGAAAGGACCTTTCTTTATTCTCTGTGGTAGACAGTCTGTTGTGCTTTTACAGGACAGGAACAGTGTGACCCTCTCCAGGGGATCCAGAGTCAGTGTCCAAAACCTGTGGAGCTGAAGAGCCACCAAAGCCCCCCCAAGAGTTTATAATGGCCCTCACAGCCCAGAGGAGCAGCAGCCCCTGCCCCAGGAGCAGAAGAGATTCTCTGCTGCTCCCACCCCAAAAATCTTCATGGCCTGGCTGCAGAAATAGAGGGAGGAAGGAAATGTAGGCTGGGCACCAGTCAGTTTTCAGGGATCTCACGTTGTGTGGTCTCCAGCAGAAGATGTGAAAGTGCAGAAAATCCAGAGCAGGCTCAGGGCAGTGCCAGCGTTCGGATGTGGCTCTGGGCTGAGCAGAGAGGGCTCCCACCCCCTCAGGGATGGAAAGGGTGCAGTTTTACAGCTCTGGCATGGGCAGTTCATGGTTCTCTGTCTCTGGAGAAACCTCACTTAAAAAAAAATGTCCTTGTTATCTTAGAGCACCCAACAGCAACAGCAGCTCACAAGGTGCCCATGTTTCTCTCCTCTCCAGCCTCTCAGGAATTTCCAGCCCACCTGACCTCTGTTGGAAAGTCTCTCTTTCACAGATGACCTCTATAAACCCTGCAAATGTTAATGGGTGGAATATCTTCAAAGGAGTCCCTCTGATCCTCGGCAGCCACGGGGTTGTTTTGCCTATCTGAGCGGAAGTGGAGGAATGCGCAGTTTATTTTAAATAACGTGCACTTGTCCTAATCGTGGAGATTTCTGAGCCTCAGCCAAGCCTTTGCACGTCATTACAGTCTGCTGTGAAGGAATTATTGGCCTCTTCACACTTTTGATCTTCGCAGAAAGGAGCGTGTGGCATTTCCAGCCCAGATGTTCACGATGCTGCTCCTAAACCCGATGCAGAAGTTTCTCCCTAATGACTCCTGAGCCTCTCGCTCAGATTGGTGATGAGCTTCTTGCAGAGGTAAAAAATTAAATAATCACTGAAGCAGCTCTGTCAAGGTCATCTGCACTCACAGAAAAGACTCGTGAATGGCAGCAGCTGCTGTGAAATGGTGGCACATTTGGCACCTCTCGGTCTGAGCGCTGGGAAGTCGTGGCTCCCACAGTGGCAACCTGGACTTGCAGCTGAAAGAAACTGCAGGAGACTTCAGGAGACAGCTCTTGTGGTGTGTGGGACCTGCAGGTGTGGGAAGGGGAGCTTTGGGTGATCATGGAGGGTGGCTGAGCCTGGTGGAGGCCACCCTGCCCTCCTTGGGGCTCCTCTCCATGACTTCCATCCCTCTGCAAAGCTGTGGAGCTGCACCAGCAGGTCCGGGCCCAGTGCAGATCCTCACCATGATCCTCA